>BQNB010035053.1:3176-47739 GCA_026074375.1 Tanacetum coccineum
ACGTACGGTATCAGAGTTGCAGAAGTCTTAAAACATGTACTTGAGCTTTCATGATGTCTTTATATTTGTCGGTAGGGTATGAGCATGTGGCAATGAATCTTGTGAGTCAGCTAGAATCAGGTACCTCCATCACAATCTTTAAATATTCCTGAAATAAAACAGTTAGCAATAAAGCAGGGGGACGAATATGGCTTTGTCATTCCCCCGTGATTGGTTGGAGTAACCTTCGAATCCGTGAGGATTGACCTGTGATCAGATAGATTCAATTTAAGGAGAATCTTCTTGACAGGATTTCCAGCTGTAGTATTAAATCTTTCTAGCACATATGTATTAGATTCATCATACTCAGCATGTTCTCATTATCATAACGTCTCAAAGCAGACATCACGATATGAGTAAACCAGCGAGTTACTATCTCTCCGATTGAAATAAAAAATTGATTTGAAAATCAATCGACGTGTCACTTGCTAAAGTGTTTTTGTGACACATCGAGAGTGTTAATCATTTCAAAAATTCATCAAACAAATCATCAATTCATACCTGGAACAGTTTGATTCTTATAGAATCGCACCATCTTTTCATTTCCAGTTGTCACATGGTTTTGATTCATATAGATCGTATTCGTCATACCTACCATGAGCTTGTTTGTGTTGGCTTAAGCAGGAATTGCATCTTCATTATGATGAAATCACTTAGATGTTCTGGCAAAATCACAAGGATAATATGTAGGACTCTTAATATGTTAACTTGTTATTCACATTGTGTAACATAGCAAGCATGATTTGATAAGTGTCCTAATGAGATTTATGGATGATCTCTTTTGGCTCTAGACTCAATAGTGCACTTTGTTTTTAGTGATCGGAGGCTGGAGCAGACTGCCACCTTTTTAATATCAACTAACTCGGAGTGAGAAAGTTGATAGAAATACGTATAATCTCCATGAGAAATGAAACAAGAGTCTGTTGAGAGACTTGAGTAGCTAGGGAGGATTGTGCAAAGTGTCACTAGGGCCATGATTGTCTTCAATGTCAGACAACACCTTAGTGTTTCCAACAGATTATGTATTGACCCGGTTTCTGCCTAAGTGTATGAAGGGCTTCTTTCTTTTCACCCTTTATCTTTACATTTCTTTTTCATTCTTCAACCCTTTCAATGCTTACCGAGACTTCATAACTAACACCTTGTTGGGTTTGTTCCAGTGTTAGCTCCATCTCAGTCGGCATTATTCCCGATTCTTACTTTTTCTCCTTTTGTATCATACCTAAGGGACTTTATAATGTCTAGTGGATATCCCTGGTAGATCCCTCTGTTTATGGTTGGATCATGGAATTTTGAATACCTTGCTAACACCTTATAACTCCATAAAATTTAAGTACATGGTCGGTCATTTAGGTATTCCATCACAATTTAAAACCAACATCATTGAAAAGTTCAATCAAAGTTGTTTGATGTAAATACAAAAGATTTCATTTGAGAGTTTTTCATCATCGCTAAAAAGCTCCCCCTTAACATGTGCACCGTAATCGTAGTACATGCTAAGTGTTGGAGTGCATTGAGTCCGTTTTATACGATCACTTGTCAATATAATTAAGATTCAATTTAATCACATTTTCTCCTCTTATCCAAAATGTTAATCCCTTGATATTTTGGATATCAATTGATTAAACGTTCGGGGACAAAATGTTACATAATCACTATAAGGAACATTTTAATGCTCCCCTTTAAGTTTTGGGGTATATATAAGACTGTGTCTGAGTATAATAATTTGAATTTTTTAAAATTACTAAGAAAATTCTCTGAAAATTTTATACTCAAGGCACCCTCTTATTTTCACAAAAAAATTCTACACTCATATATACAATTATTCACAAGTTTATGATATACGAAATGACCTTTGAGATATGAACATAATATGACGAAGTCATATTGTTCTTTGCAGCAGTCTGAGGTCAGTTCCGTAGAGTCTACCACCAACAAATTTCTCTAAACTCCTCATCATCCTTCTTTCCTTTAGCAGCTTGTTGATGTCCTTGATCATGAAATGAGCTCTTTTCTTTTCCAAATTGCTCCATCTTCTCTTCGGCAAGTACTCCATGTCGATATTCTTGGTAATGTCTTCGAGCGAAGAAAGAAGTCTTGTTAACGTGCCATCACTGAACTTGTACAGTTCATCGGAGCGCATCAACCTGTTCCTCTTGTAGTCGTCGACATAAATGAATCCTTGAGGGTCTTTGTATGGAGTGTACGGGTGCCTTTTTCTGAGATCTGGTCTTGTAGTATCAGGCTTGGTGACATTGATCTTCTTTTGATAACTTTCAACTCCAAGTTGAAGATCCTCGACTCGCTTCTGAATAACCAGACTTCTAGTGAACATCATTAGTGCTATTGTGAAGTCAGCAACGTCATCCCATGAAAGATTTATGAGCTGATTCTGAACCACAAGAATTAACATGTCCACGATATCATTGATCCGAAGTCGTTGAAAAGTATCCTTCCTGATTCTGTATTGTATGTTATCAGCTCGTCTATCTACAATCTCTTACAGTGCCCGTATATATGTTTCCTCATTGCCTGACATGAGTGACTGCCAGAATATGCTTTGTAGAATATACATCTCCTCTTGATTGCTTGCACTCTTGCAAATCGAATAGAAGGACGTACAGTTTTGTCTACAATGTTCAGATTTCCCCATAACGCCATATCTACATAAGCAACTTTAATAGGACTCCATATGTTTGGAACCATGTCTTTAATGCCTAGTAGATCATACTTAGCGGCCTTTGACTTGGTAGTAGACGTCGTGTATGTCATAGTCGAAACTCCTCCTTGTAGATACTTGAGATCATTGTTGATGAAGAATTCGAACGGTACTCTTTGACGATTTCTATGCGTGATCAAATGAAGGGGTTTGGAAAGATCAAATGGATAGTCACCACCTAAGGATGTTCCCAATCAAGCTTTTCTAAAAGAGCCTTATAGCATTCTTTAAAGTCGTATTCTAATTCAGCATAATTAGAGCGTGTGCCTTTGAGTAGTCTGAATGCTGGTCCTAGCAGGATTTCTTGAGTTAAATTCTTAATTTTTAGCCCATTCAAGATGTATCCAGAGAAGTCTATTAGAGTGCTCATCAATTCATCAAAGTCCTTCAATGATTTATCAGTAGAAGTAGAAGCTGCTAGAGTCATCAACCAATTTTGAGTTGGTCCTTCTTGAGTAGTCTTGCCAATATTCTAGTCAGGGTCAGTGGGTTCTTGAGGTGGTATAGGTTTCTTGAACTAGTCACATCTAGAGGTTGTCTCATTCCTTGGTTCATTTTCATTATCACCCAGATTCCTTTCTTGATCTTGTGGCATGTCTGAGTCTGCAACCTCGAACACTGGTTCCTCTGATTGAACAGACTTTCCAGAAGATTTTGGTTGAGACTTGGTGCCTTTGGAAGAGCCAGACGTTGAATCTTTCTTTTTTGGACCAGTGGTTGGTTCTGCATCTTTGCTTAGCTTTCTCTTCTTTAACCCTCGGTCTGATCCAGTGGAAGGGTCTTCATCTTTGTCTTTGTCTTTGCGGCTTCGCTTCAAGGAATACACATCATAAGAGAAGAAGAAATCTTTGTCGAGAGCGTAAGATTTTTTTCAAACCATCATAGCAATCTCGGTGTTCGGGAGCCGTCAGATATGACCTCTTTGCTCCATCTGTAAGAAAAAATCCTTCATTTAACTCAAATTCAGTAAGTGTAGAAGCAGCCTCATAAGTAGATTGTGGTTGAGAAGACACCTTTGCTAGAGTAACTTCATCACGTGATTCTTTAATCAACTTTTTTATCACAGGTGGAGCGAAGTTAGGACACTTCCATGGGCAGATATATGAGGTAGCTGATCTTTATGCCTCTTTGATTCTTGCCGTGAGAGAATCTGAAAGGAATTTCATGAATTCTTTCTTGGTTTCTCCTAACCTTGTGTCTAGATGTTCATCAACTAAAGTGTACTTGAGTGTGTAGAGGGTCCTTTTTAAGTTCAGGCAAGTTCTTTTTCCATGTGTTTTCTATCATTGAATCAAAAGACTGATGCAAAGTCAGGAAGTCTAGATAGAGGATTTGTAGTTTCAATTGTTGGCAATGGAGTGGGTGTTGTCAGTATTGGTGGAGGAGTGAAGGTTTGTGATGATTGAGGAATGTTTGTTTATACATGTGATGATTCTGTGATAACAGAAACTGGTATTGTAAGAAGAGTGGGTGCCTGAGTTCTCAGGACTTCATGGTGGACATGAGCATCTAATGGGGAAACTATTTCAGCATCAGTTTGAGGAATATCTGAAAAATTTAGGAATTTTGATGCCAAGTCGGATGAGCAAGAAGAACTAGTAACAAGAACTTCAGTCTTTTTCGTAACAGTAGTAATTGTCACATGAGCATCGTCAACAACTTGTTCTTGAGTAGTCACTAAATATGCATTCCCTTGTTGAGCTTCATTCATTTCGACATCAGCACCTTCACCTTGAACAACCTCTTTACCAGTCTGAGTGGGCTCTTTCAATCTTGCGTCTACATCATTATCAAATTGCTCGGTAGTATCATCCATTCCTTTATCTTCATCACTTTCAATCTCATCATCTTCAGATTCATTTTCTTGATCAACGTCCTCCTCTTCTTGATTATCATCATCAGATTCTTCATCTTGCTTTGAATCAGATTCTTGCTCTTCACTTTCATTCTCCTGTCCACTGCCTTCATCACTTGCCTCTTGTTTATTGTTGATGTCGTCTTCATCATTACCCCCAAGACTTAGATTCACTCTTAGTAGAGTCATCTTCTGTCACATCGGGAACCCCTGGTTTATCACTAGTTCCTTCACTTGTGACGGTAGGAGTGATCTTTTCAACACTTGGAGGTTTTTTAACACCCGTACCAGAACCACTAGGATGTGTCTTGTGAAAGTCCCTTAAGCTCTTCTTTCTCACTTCTTTCAGCTGAGCCTTTTCAGTCCAAGCTACTTTAGATAGCAGCTCAATTCCTTTACCATGAGCAACATCCACCTTTTCCTTTTCCTTTCCTTTAGACTTTGTTTCCACCAGAGGCTGTCTGATGACGATACATGTTATTGGCTTAGTTGAAGACTTTTTTACTAATCTCTTAACTCGTTTGCCTTTTGTGACAGGTTCTTCTTTAACTACATAACTAGTCATTGTCCATCTTAGTTGAGAGGCTTTCTTTAAATTTTTAGCAATCTTGGGAGGTACAGCACCGTAGCATGCTAAGATAAGTCTTGTAAGCTTGGTTTCCTCAATCTCAGGATAGTCAAACATTCAGGTTGAAACAACTCCATGATTTGTGCTGCTTATTTTCTGAAAAACATATACTTAAGGTGTTAATCAAGTAGTCATCCTTTGAGGTGTGCATCCCAATCCTGTTTCTCCATGAAAGTGTCTTGTCTTTAATAAGAAAGTAGTGAATTATAACTTTTATGAATCGAGGGTAGTACATCTTTTCCTGCCTTTTGTAGACTTTGTTGTCAAGCTGATAAGTAAAGTCTTCCTAGAGTAGTTCCACATAGTCTACATACTTCTGATGGTACATGCCATAAAGAATTTATGCTCGGGAAAGACGAAGTTTGTCAAGACCACTAGTCTTTCCTGATAGGCTTCTGTTGATTATAGCAGCAAAAGTTCTCCAAGGTTGATTCATTTGATCGATAACAACATCATTAAGTGAATTGATAACACCAGTATGACTAAGATCTCTTAAGAAAGATAAAGTGTCTTCTTCAGAAGGGAGTGCATCAAAGTCTCGACCATGTACTCTTGGGCAAATCTGAAGGATATCTTTGAAGACTTCCAAAGTGAGTTTGAATCTCTTTTTCTTATCAATCTTGAATCTATAGAAGTTGTAATGCTTGTAAACGCAGTTCCAAAATTGGTGCATGTATACTTCAGGGACATCAGCAGTGATGATAAATGTAGGATAGCATGGAGTAAGTGCAAGAGCATCCAAAACAACTTGAAATGTTTCTTCTTTTGGTTTTAATCCACGAGGGATTCTTCTATTGCATTTTCCAATGTCAAGTCGATTCTCTTTGGGAACCAGTTCAAGATCGAGCTTGGTTTGTTGAGCAGTAATGGAAGTCATGATTCTGCTAAGAGTTGTCACTACATTCATTCACTAGCAAATATTAATAATACTAATGACAATCTAGATCATGATTCAAGATTATTGATGCAAGACAGGGTTTACAACAGGGGATAGGCAAACAATTACTGGGCAACAAATTGATACATAGGCACACAATGCAAAGAACTGATACATAATGCAACTAGGATACCACACACACTGTCTTATACCACCTTACGACCTATAGGCAAACTAATGAAATCAGGCAAAACACTTAAAGATATCTAAGATAATTATTCCTAAACTTATCAAACCAATGTATGACAAGATAAGGAATAAACTATTCTTAGATTAAGGTTATAAGGTTGAGTTACCCAAGATTACGAATTAATTCTATTTAGTGAAAATTCATGTATAGACTCGCCGTATTATAATATGTATAGATCGGCATGGTGTAAAAATCATGTGTGTATAGATCACCTGAGTTAGACAACCATGTATTTATCGCCTGTTGTACTTAAGTATGTATAGATCGTCTGTGTAATAGATGCACGTATAGATCGCCTATGAAAAATCTATGTATTGATTGCCTATATTGATCGCTTGTATATATGTCTGTGTATTGATCACTTGTGTAAATACTTATATGTATTGATCGCCTGTGTAACTGTCTATGTATAGATCGCCTATGCAATTTTTTACACAAACATTTTTCACCTTTTTAGCATCTAATAAACTATTTAAAATGAATATACATCATTACTACTCATTCATATAACATCTTTATAACATGAATGAACCGCTAAAATCTTGAATTATGACAAGTCCATGCTACATGAACTCGAAAAATCATAAATTTCAAGATTTATCATATAATCATGTAACCAAACACTCAAATTGCCACTCAAATTATCAATATACATGTCCTAAACCCAAACCCTGTAACATTTTATGTTCGTTGACCTTTTTTTACTATTTTTTGAATTTCAAGGATTTGGTCATACACATAAAATTAAGTTAAAAAATAAGCTTAGTGATTAACCGTTTGAGGAAGCATTTATTGAATCAGAAAGAATTCTTCTCACGTTTTAAATAATTATTCTCCTAACACTTCCCCCTGGGAACTCAAATGATGCATACTAAATGATGATGAGATGTCTCTTTCCCCATGAGGTTGAAATAGTGCACCCAAAAGAAACAAAGAAAGGCCTAAAATTTAAAGAAGGTGACTTCAAAAGAAGGCCATGGACTCTATCAAGTATACATCTACTCCTTCCCCCTTGCTGGTTTTGACACCTCGGAATCAGCAAAACCTTGTACGCACACATACTTGAGATCGTGTTTGAGGTATAACTAAGCTTAGATCTATCCCGTGAGAATCAACTTTAAGGCTATTAAAACTAGTTGATTATTTCCAAACAATCCTAAGTCTTTTACAACTATGAGGTGTTGGCAATATTGATCGTCTGTAGTTTAAAGCCTGAATTCACTAAGTCTCAATTTGCAAATAAGTCCCTAAAGTTTGAAATAAATGACATCTAAAGCTCTTGTAGTTAATGTAAATTAACTCCCCTTAAAAATGTTATCCGTCATTATCCAAAACATTATCCGTTTATTCCGTGACTTATTTTTAAAGACCGTTTTAAAAGATTATTTGATGACATATTCTCCCCCTCAAATGATGACCCGTTTTCTATTTAAAGAGTTGTTGTCATTGTTTGAGTGGTCGAATTATCTTTGAAAATCTTTTCGTGATTACTGAAAACACTGATTCATTGTGAAGACAACTTTTTACCAATAAAAAATAAGATTTCTCTTATTTTGACAAATAAATGCACTGACACGTACACTTATTGTATATAGGAAGCACGGGTTGTGTTGCAAAGTAAACACAAGCCTTTGCATGGTCATTAAGTAGACCATGCCCAAGAATAAATTCCCGTTGAGAGGTCAAGTTTCCTTTTTGAAATACTTGGCTTTAAGATGATGACCGGGTTTCTATCTGAAATAATAGCAAGCCATTTTGGCATGTTTTGAAGGCTTTTGAATCTTCTGCTCGAACTTCATTTATAGCCTCGTATCATTATTAAATGACATTTCTAAGGCCGTAAATGTTATCGATTTTCAGAAGACATGCCAGAGATACATATTTTTATATTTTTTTGATTTTTTAATTTTTTTCTTTTGTTTTTGTAAAATTTTATAAAGGGAATATCTTTTTGGATTTTTATGTTTTCATATGTACATAGATACAGGATATGAGTTACCACCATCATTCGTCCGTTTCCTCTACCAGACATTTTAACATTTCTGGAGACATGCTTCTCATACCAAGCTTATCGATCAAGAAGTTAAATCTCTCTCGAGGCAACGGTTTAGTAAAGATGTCAGCCAGTTGGTATTCAGTCCAGACAAAGTATAGCTCCATGATTCCATTCTCTGCTTGATCCTTTATGAAATGGTAGCGAATATCGATGTGCTTAGCTCTTGAATGTTGAACATTGTTACAGCATAAAGCAATCGCACTCTTGTTGTTGCAGTACAGAGGAATCTTATTGAATTTAAAACCATAGTGTGTTAGTTGTGAATGCATCCATAGGATTTGTGAGCAACATCCAGATAAGGCAATATATTTAGCCTATGTACTCGATATGACAGTGCTCTTTTGTTTCTTTGACGACCAGCTAATAAGTTTGTCTCCTAAGAACTAAGCGTTTCCCGATGTACTACGTCTAGTGTCCTGACATCCCTCGTGATCGGCATCTGCATAAGCTGTGAGTGACATATCGGTATCCTTCGAGTACCATAGAACCATGTGAATGGTTCCGTTAAGGTATCAAAAGATCCGTTTCACCGCTTGTAAGTGATTTTCGGTAGGCTTAGCCTGATACTGGGCACATAAGCAGACATCATAGTTAAGGTCAGGTCTACTGGATGTAAGATACATTAAGGATCTAATCATGCCACGGTAAAGTGTAGCATCAACTGGTTTCCCCTGTAGATCTTCATCTAGTTTCTTGTTTTCAATCATGGGTGTGCCGACAGAATCAGTAAAATGCAATCCATATTTTTTAACAATTTCAGAAGCATATTTAGATTGGTTTATAAAGATGCCTCTGGGACTTTAAGATATTTGTGATCCTAAAAAGAATGACATTTGCCCCATCATCGACATCTTGAACTTATTGGCATACTTATTAGAAAACACTTACACATGCAGTAATTAGTTGATGCAAAATATTATATCGTCAACATAAATTTGTACCAGTAATATGTCATTTCCAGCATGCCGTGTGAAGAGTGTTAGATCAACTGCACCTTTGGAGAATTGTTAAAAGATGAGGAAGCTTGACAGCATATCATACCATGCACGTGGTGCTTGTTTTAGACTGTAAAGAGCCTTTTTGAGCTTGTACACATGCGATGGGTTATCCTGATCAACAAATCCTTCTGGTTGAGAAACATAGACCTTCTTTAAGCTCGCCATTTAAGAAAGCCGTTTTGACGTCCATTTGGTAGATTTGTCATATTCTGTGATCGCATTTGCTATGAGATACTAATCCAATATTCTAGCAACTGGTGCAAATGATTCCTCAAAATTGATACCCTCTTCTTGTCTGAATCCTTGAGCAACTAGTCTAGCCTTATTCTTTAGTACCCCACCAGATTCATCTGTTTTGACCTTATAAATCCATTTGAGTTTGATCAAGAACATGTTATCTAGATACGGAACCAATTCCCCCAAACTTTCAATCCTTTCAAATTCAAGAAAATTCTTCTTGCATTGCATCAATCCATGACGGTTCGGTCATTGCTTGTTTGAAGTTCTTTGGTTCTACTGAAGTAAGGAAGGTATCGAAATAACACCACCTGGCATCAGTTTCAAGTTGCTTCCTTGTAGATACAGAGCGAGAAGGATCACCGATCACATTTGATATAGGATGATCCTTAGTCCATCTACCAAGGTGTTCGAATGGAGTGTGGAGTTGTCTCATATTAGATGATGATCCTTGAGAAATTGAGTCTTCTTGAGGAGATTCATTAAGTGGATTATATGGAATGTTTGGTGTTTTTGGTGTGTTCTTCAAAACCTTGAGAGATGATATGGAGACTGTACATGTTCTTGTGATGAGGATTACTTGTTGAGGTAGCATCCTGACAATGGAATTTGACATAGGAGAATCAGCTAATACTTCAGCTCTTAAAGCAGCAGCTTCTTGAATTGGAGAAACAGTAATTGGTGGAGGGTTAAAGTATTCATCAAAAAAAGAATCATCAAACATTGGTTGAAACAAACAATCCCAATCATCTCTGTTTGGTGGAATACAAGGTTGTTGAGAAACAGGGTTTGAAACGAGTCCTGTACTGGATGTAGCAGGAGTCATATAATGAAGCCCGGGTCCTGAACTGAATTGTTCAGAAGCCATTGCTGTTAGCTCATCGAACGTTACATGAATTGTTTCAGAAATTATCCGGGTCCTTCTGTTGTAGATTCTGAACGCTTTCTTTGCAGGCGCGTAACCAACAAAAATCCTAATGTCTGCTTTTGCATCAAATTTTCCCAGATCCTCATGGTCATTGGTAGGATAACAAAGTGAACCAAATACATGAAAGAACGATAAGTCCGGTTTCTTGTCTTGCATAAGCTCGTATGGAGTTTTGTTGTATCGGAGGCATATCAAAGAACGATTTTGGGTGTAACAAGCAGTATTGATAGCTTCGGCCCAGAGAAATAATGGAGCTTTAAAAAATATCAGCATTGTTCAAGCGGCTTCAACAAGATTCTGATTTCGCCTTTCGACAACACCGTTCTGCTGAGGAGTGCGAGCTACAGATGTTTGATGCGTGATGCCAACATTTTCATACCATTCACGAAGTGTCTGATTGAAAAATTCGGTTCCATTATTTGTTCAAACATTCTGGACTGTGGCATTCAAACGAACTTGTATGTTTTTAATACATTTGATGATGGCCGCAGGAGCTTCGTCTTTTGTCTTCAAAAATCCGACCCAGGTAAATCTTGAGTAATCGTCGACTATCACTAAGATATACCTTTTCCAGTTAATACTAGCCACACGCATCGGGCCACACAAATCCATATGCAAAAGATATAGTTTCTCTTGGTTAGTGTCTTCAACTTTGGGTTGATGAGAGGATTTTTTGCTTTTCTCTAATGCACATGTTGAACACAAATGATCTTTCGGAAATTTAAGTCTAGGGATTCCTCGTGCAAGACCGTCTTTAGCTAGCTTGTTCAAGGTACCAAAGTTTAGACGAGATAACAATCGACGGTGCCATAACCAGTATCTTAGTCTTTGACTACGCTTTGGATAGAAGACAATGAAAGATGATTAAAGCATGTCATCAAGGAGAAATTGAGTACAAATTTGTTGTCTCGGGATCTGAAAGTAGATCAAACACCTTCTAAAATTTGAATAAATGCAAGTGTTTTTCTTCTGAAATGCAACTTCAAGACCTCAAACAACAAAATTGTCCAACAGAAAACAAATTAATTCAACCCCTCAACGTAGTATACTCTAGAGATAATTAACGTTTCCCAGCTGATAGATCAACCCATACCCCATGGATCCTTCCCTTTGCAATCTGGATCGTTTTCCGAATCTAACATACCCAACGCGAAATTAACTGACGAAAGTTCCATAAGAGCTGAGAGCGATTCCCTGGCATGGTGTTTTCGAGCATAACCCGGATCCAGATACCATAATACAATCTGGACAACCTGTCAAGACAAGAGAAGAAAGACGATGAATACGTTTGACATTATCTTCCCCAAGGTTTGATTGGTTTCCAGAGTGGTTAGCATTAGGGTTTCTACAATCTAGCTATTTCTGCTCGAAACCTAATTTTTTAACATTTTGGGTTTTCCTCTTTATAGACCTTTTATCTCTGTTTTTGTATTATCATTCTGAGTGGGGAGGTGGTCGTGCTTAGGAGGCACTACGTAGTTGAGGTATCCTAGTTAAAAGGCATTTCTCTCAACTAAAGTTGAAGATTCACCTGTTAGTTTCCACTTAAATCCCTACATCATTGAATGACATGACCCGTTAGGTTTCCAAAAATTTTGTTTCAATATACTATGACATTTCTGGACAGTACTCAGGTAATTTAGTTACGTTTATTCCCTTTTTGCCACAAGAACAAAGAAGAAATTTTATATCATGAACAGTATAAATCACACATCAACATAGATTTCTCTCTCCAAGTACACAGAGAATTCAGAATTCGCTTTTGACAGTCTCTTGCTTTAACCATCCAACATCACCACAGGTTCTCTCTACAACACGATTCACTTTAGGTGCACTGGAGCGCGCGCGGTTAGGAGCTTCTACTTTATTCTTATTGTTCCTGACTTGGTGAGAGCGAGATCCTATCATTCCTTTATTTCCTGGAGGGCTTGATCCTCAAGTCTACTATAGAACCACTTCACTCCTGTATAAGACAACACAGTGTGGTTAAAATTTGATGTATGGGGGGGGGGAGGTGGGGCGGGTTAAGACGTCCTATTAATGTTTGCTTGAAGATGTGAGAGGTTCAGCAAAACCTAACTTTCACTTTAACATTGTTCATGTGGGGTTTGGACAGTAACCGTTCTTAGCACTAGGGGTATTATCGCTTTAAGGCACATATCTTGAACATAAACAAGCCACTCCTAATTCTCTCTCACTATCTGGCATACTTACAAATGCAAGGTAGAACTCGTTCTCTCCTAATTGTTTTCGCCTTAGCTTTGTTCGAGGAAGCTATTTCCCTTAGGAATATTATGCTTGTTCTTGAGTGTTCCTAAGAATATGTATGTGAACTGTCCCTATTTGCAATACCCTAGGAGGCAACAGTTCAAAAATCAAGCTTGAACATGCCTGGGAGGAGCTATATGGTGGCAGAATGTGTGTGAACAAAATTTTCAAACAATTGTCTTTCACCCTTTCAATTTTCGTAAATTGTATTATCATGATAGTTATCAGAACAAAAACCTAATCTTGATTTTGAGGACTTTTAAATCCTCATTTTCCACAGATTTTAATTTAATTATGTTTAATAGAAAAAAAGGAGTCACTTTGTTCATTATGCGAACACGGTTGTCAGTAATGTTTGAGTCATAGGAGTTACTGATCTTTAAAAACCGATTCTCATGATTAAATTCATTCATTACAAAGACGTTCATGGTGCAAGTGTGATCTCCAATGAAAGCAATTTTGAGCCACACAATTTAACCAATACCTTATTTATGGGGCTCAATTTCCTAGTTTAGTCCATGTTCAACACTTCTCCTTCCCTTGGTATTGCACGTCTTTAAATAATTGATGGTATCCTCAACTATAATTGGTTGAATCTTTATCTTGTAGCCGGAGCTTTGTCAAATCATTGATTTCAAAATATTCTTGAATTTTAAGCACCATTTTATAAGGATTAACCACCCAGATTTCATCATTTATGAAAGAAACTTCCTGTTTCAATTGCATTGAGACTTCTGAGAGAAATACAATGTTTTTCAAGTTGTGAGTAATTTATTCAAAAGCACATTATAAGCTGTTTAGATTTGGAAAGCTCGAGCAACAAGATTTAAACACTTTTTCACACCGAATCACCAACCGTATTGCATTTCCATATTCACAGAATTCATTATTCCAAGACATCTGAATGTTCGACAAGTTAACTAAACATCTGAGACAATGATTTTTTGTAAGAGTCGATCATTTTCCAAAAGAATTTCTTTCTTAGCAATTTCCAACATTGTTTATCAACTAAAGACTGTTGAATAGCGCCGCGTCCATGTTGGTCAAAAAAACGTGTTGTACTTCTGTTAGTTCATTTAGAAGTTCTTTATCAAACACATTGAAGATTGTATTTAAATAATTTAAAGATTTTAGAAATGGAATAATTTCATTGTTAAAAACAGCTTTTGTATGTTCAACCCCCATTCACCTTATGTAAGAGCATTAGGTGTTGTCCTCTTCTTCACCATAGAGTCAAACTGGGTGAGTGAAAATTTGACTTTGTAAGGCTTGCATCACAAACCACCTTAGGTAATTCAACTGGAACTTCCACTATGACCAGGTTGGGTGTGTAAAAGATTCATGGATATTGAGTATATGAAACCAAAAGGCTTGTTACAGCCGATAATTTCTCTCTGTTGTGGTAGAAAAAACGTTTTTCAAAATCAATAGTTAATGCTATTTAAATTTTCACAAAACGATAGGTTTGTATCTATAATTTTCTCTCTCTCTTTGCAATAACTTCACGATCATTTTGCTTTTTCAGACATTTTGAGCGACTCTCTTCTTTCCAAAATATCTCTATGTCTCTCCATCATCAATCCCAGCATCTGCAAACATGTGTAATTAGACAAAACAACACCATCATCAAGATTGTGTTTTATCCGTTGAGATGTTTTCTTCTCTCTAAGATAAAACGTTTTTGAATAAAAAAAGTGAGATGGTTTATGTGTTTTTTTTTTATCGATTATGGCTTAGGTTAAATTGTGCATATGTCTAAGCAATGTCCAACTTTACAATATATGGTAGGGAGGGAGCGAGGGGGGGAGTGGCTGGCGGCGGTGGTAATCTTCTTTTTCCAAATCAATTTCATTTTCCTATATTTATTTTCCTTTTCTTTTGGATTCATTTTTTGAAAACCAGAAAATGTTTTAGATTAAGGAAGATTCATGTTTCTTTGATTTGTTAGAAAGATTTTGCTCAAAATGAGTCAAATTTGTTTCCTTTTGAGTGCAAGTTTCTCAACTCTGAATCATATTCAACCGTTAGAATCATCATTTTTTCACGACTACTTAAATCAATATTAAGACGTTGTTCAAGAATTTATAAACCCTTACCCTTAGTATCTCCTGACAGCATAGCGGTATATTGATTCATTTGATATGTATCCTTATAAGCCCTTTTCTCAATTATTTATAAGATTAAACAAGTTGTTTCGAATCAGCAAGGACAAAATCATTGAATCTATTTTGTGCCAGCAAATTTAGAAGTCTTGAATAGTTTGCCTGTTGTGTTTTCATTGCAAATATTGAGAATTATGAATGAATCTTGCTAATCACTAGATATCTCATATATCAGTAAAATCCATAACTGGTGTTTGTTCAAAATCCTGCAATGCCTGCACACTTTGATTATCCTATCAATTCAGATAGGTTTTCAGAATTAAGGAACCTACTTTAGATAATGTCCAACCATAGTTTGAAAATGTTAGCCATATAGAACCGCGTTGAGCAGTCGAGAATCATCCACACACACACACAAACATACAATGAGATCCTCGGTCTGAAAGCGATCAATGGTGAGGGGATGATTGTTCTGAGCTTGATCTCCGAAGATTCCTAGTGATCTGCAAGAAATGCGAGTTTTGGGTCCTCATCGTTCCAATATTTGTCCTACAACAGCTTCCTGAGCTTCTCTGCCTACATTGCTTTCCTCCTTATACCATGCAGCATTCCTTGTCGCTTAGAGGCTGAAGATGCAATGCCAAGCATATGTCCTTCAACCTTGGCATTGTAAGCATCGAACAACTCTGCCTTGTCCACGTTGGTATTATTTACCCCTTGGAACTATAAGCATTGGCTCTTAAAAGTAGTACCGGTAGAATAATTTTGCTGCTTGTCCTACCTGAACCTTGTTGCAGCGGGTAAAACCCTGGCCAAATTAAATATTGGCTAGGTATTTCTGTTGTGATTAGAGGAGATTTATGTATACAGAGCTGATTATATGGTGAGGTGAGGTGAGACCATGAAGAAGCTACAGCCGTTTAGAAAAGCCATTGCTATTAATTGAGACAGAGCAGTCGAAATCATCTCTAGGAGAAAATACAAGGAACATGCAGAAATTTGAGTCTATCTCCAAATGGTGATTCTCAATAGGTTGTGTATGAGCTTAAGGTCTTTATAAGCAACTTGTGGAATTACATTTTGGAAATAGCTGAGGTTTAATGATTCATTTAAGACTGAAATGTATGTGATGGTGGAATGGATGAATGATTGAATTGAGTTTGTGATGGATAATGAGATGAGTATTGTTGATTGGGTTGAATTGATCCATATTGTGATGGTGAAAATTGTTGTTGAAGTTGAGGATTGTTGTAAGATGATTGATAAGGGTTGAAGTGAGGTTGGGAGCCATCTTGTTGATTAGCAACGAAGGCAAGTGGATCTTGATTGCGTTCACGCATAATACAGTACTTATTTGACATGGAGTTCGTGTTGTTCAAGATATGCATGAAGCTGATCAAGAGTTGTAGGTATTGCAAATCTTTAAACAAGCTTAACATCAGTCAACAAACTATACTCCTATTCAGGTGGTAAGACTGTTTAAGAACATGGTACTGGAACTTGAAATTGCTCCTATTTTCATCTGTAGATGTGTCATTATCATTGATGCTATTTTAAGTACATCGCAAGTAATTAGCGTATGCAGTGATGTCCCCTTTGATGAGAGTAAACTAAATCAAATGCAGCATCATACAGTAGCTTACACTCTCTTTCCTACTTTGTTAAAGATGTACCTTGCATTAGTAATTGAACTCTCTCCAATAAATCTTTAGCAACTCTGTGATGATTCACAAGTGAATAGATATCAATCAGAAAGGACCTTGAAGAATGATACTGGTAGCTTTTTATACACAATCAGCTTGAACTTTCTCAGCAGCAGATAACTCAACATATTTCTTTGTTCTGATGACCCCATTCTCTTTAACCGTAGGCCAAATGAGAGGACCATGTTCAACTGATTCAAGTATCATTCTTCCGTGCTCTCTATTTTGCATGTATAATTCCATTCTACTCTTCCACGAATCATACAGTCTTTTGTCAAACATAGGTTGGGAAACGATTGTCACACCGAGGAGTATCAAGTACTCAGAAAAGATAATTCATGTGTACCAAGTGGAAATCATAGGATACAATTCAATTGTTATTAATATAAAAAGATGATCTAACCATGGTAGCGATTGGATGTTGTTGGCTAAAGTTAGTATTGATTAATGATTTAAGTCTTGGAAAATAAGTGATTTTACAATCTTGATAAAAACGGGAAAATAATATATCACGGTTTATGTTTCCAAATCAAAGAACAACCGCATAATTCACCGAATAAAACGTGTATAGTTCTCCCTTGAAAAACGAATACATAAACCAATCAAATATACATATAAACGCCCTTAACAAAATTACACTTTTACTAAATCGTCGGGGTGATATTGGATAAACGCAACTTACGTAATAAATCACGCCATGTAAATCTACACGTAAAAATCAATCCTCCTATTAGGAAACTACCCTTATAAATTCAGGCCTGATGGAAAAGCCACGACGTATAAATCCGCGTAATGTGGAAATCACACGTAAAAATCGCCGGACTTAAAAGAATTCAATCGTCCCTTTGGGAAACCACACGTATCTCTCTTCGCCTATACTTAAACGTATAAATCGCCTGTTGGACTGAATACGTATAGATCGCCTGACTTAAACGTATAAATCGCCTGAAGAAGATGTATAAATCGCTTGAAGGATTAGATACGTATAAATCACCTGTAGGGATGTATAAATCGCATGAACACTACGAAACTAAAAAATAAAAAATCTATATCTCTAAATCACCACTTTTTGATGTTTTTAGACCCGATTTGAGGTAAAATTTATCTATCTAAGACTATTAGAACTTTAAAAAAACAATAAAGCGAGAGAGTGAGTGAGGTATTAAAATTTGACATCAAGAATCTTGGTAAAAAAACCCTAGTGACGCGCGATTTTTAGGTGGATGTGAGATTTATTTTTTTTGGTTATATATTGAAAGATTTTCTATATATATATCTCTTCTAGTCTATACTAGATTTAACTAAGTAGAAAGTTAAAGTTTTTTGGTTTTTAATAAAAACCCTCAAAAAGTGAAATCCTTCTTAATGGATTCGAACCAAACACAGCGAACAAAAAGGTATAAAAAACGCCACATGTTAAGAAATAACAAAAACCAACACAAACACACCCATGGCTCTTGAACCAAATATAGAATATCTTAAACAAAACAACAAGTTTGGATTGAATATCACTTAGAGTATTTTAGAGATAGAAAAGGATTGTTGATAAACACATAGAGAAGAGTAGGACTTCCCACCGACAACCATAAGCTAATAGACAAACGTAGAGACAAAATAACAACAAACACCGCTTCGGCCAAGTAGTGGAGAGGGATATATACCTAACAATGTCCTACATAAGGGCCGTCAATTGGGGCTTAGCCAAGGTCCAAGGAGCCCGGATAGCTTCTAACTTAACCTTGACAACTATACTATGGAACTACGACTACGACAAACTATAAATATTTTGTAAGTGAGCCGATCAACATTTACACGTGGATATCTAAAAGATACAAACTAGGAAATAACGGGACTAATACTAGGCGGGTCCCACGGATTGGCGTCCACTGATTATACAATAAATTGAAACGATCATGCCTTTGATGGGTGATCGAAGGATATAGGGAGTGTGTGAGATTCCCAATTAAGTTTGTATGTAACCGTTCATAATGACGAATAACGAAGGACACTACCTTAAGTGATGCGCATGGTTTTGGACCCTGTGAACCCCCTTCCCCGATTGGATCGACTCCCTACATAGCCTGACAATACCTAACTATCAAATCCTCTTTATGACAACTTAGAAAAATCTTCAGCCACCCACCTCCTAAGCCCATTCCCCCGCCACAAAACATCCGCGTCTTGCGCCCACTCATGTTTATCTCACAAAGTCCCTAAAAACTTTCTCCCCATTTATTTCTACACCCCAGGCAAACTACATTACCCCCGAAAATGTAAACTATCCGTCCCCTATCACTTACCCTTAGCAGATGAAAGCCCTTAAACTTGCTGTTATCGACTATTGTGTATTTGTTAAGACAAAGACAAGTGGTGAGCCTCCACTATCGTCTAACCTAAAGGACAAAACCAGCTAATGTTATGAGGCATCTGACTTTGGCAAATTCCTAATAGTTAACCATTGTTCCGTGAATGTTTTATAATTAACCCAATTTAACAGAAATTAAAGGGGACTACTTAGTCCTTTTGAGTAAGTAGCTTTTTAGAGAGAGATCGAAGTGGAGATCTTCTGAAACCTGCAATGGATGGGGAACGAGGCGTTCAAGAGGGGGGATTCAGGGAGGGGGGGTAGTTCAACGGGGGGGGGGTGGGGGGGAAAACAACAACACAAGTAACTAAACTATGTTATAATTGAAAAGCCTGTCCAAACTTATTTTCATACTAGTTTAAAATGAAAACACATAATCTCAAGAGGCATCAAACCTTAAGGAAAGAACTGAAAGTGATAACAGATATCACCAAAACTTGGCCTAACAGTTCTAACAATGTCAAACAGTGCATTAGTGAACAAATTCGCTAAGTCAAAAGATATAAAGATCTGTAAGGAGGGGAGCTTACCAACTCACTGAAGAATCTTCTAGTTCTGGGAAAAAAGATTTAGTCTTTGTTAAATCTTCCTCTAAAGATAACAATGTGTCGAAACTCAATGTTGAAAGACCATGACTATATGAACCTGAAGGTTTAATTTTTCTAAAGCAATTGACACTGTAAGAATTCCTTCCCTTTAAAATCACAAGTCACATCATTAAAGCCTTCATTAACTGACACACAAATTCAAAGTCCCTAAATTATTCGAAACTGACTTAGATTCATGCAAAAAACCACATCAGTTTTGTAGCACCCGTGCCAATACCTCTAGTGAAGAAAATCATCCATAGTGCTGAACCAAATCTCTGGACCAAACACCATCAAATTTATTTTGAATTCTTGCTCAACCAAAAAAGTTGAAACATCAAAAGGTGTCATCATAAAATCATACCCAACACTTCTCTGTATACAACACCCTCTAAAAAGAAATAAAAAAATGTTGTATTCACAACTTCCAATAGAAACATTCATCTCTTCTTGCTTAGGTAAACTGAAGGATGTTAAAACTGGAAGATTTCATTCCTATTTCAGTTGTAATGAAAGAACTTCTCTCCAAAGCTCTCAAATTACAAATCAGTAAAAATAAGATTCATAACTATACCAAATAACGAACAAACAACAAGAGTTCCTTAAAGAACTTCACTGACTTCAAACAAAATTTAAAACAATGTTAAAAAACTTTTGAGCTTTAGGATGTACAATCATCTTTCGAGAATTGTTATATGTCTTGTTTATGGTAACAAATGTGAGAGACTGATCACAAAAACCTTTGATCATGCTAAATACATACTCTGTTCCATAAATATTGTTCGCATCTCAAAACTCAACATATCTCTCTCTCTTTCATCAAAGCATTAAACCTTTCCGACTAACCGAAACCCTTCCAACATGTACATCGGGTTTACACACACATCCAATCTACTTGATTATTAAAACTACCCCGTCCAATATGTGTGAAATATGAGGGAAGGTTATGACCGATGAACACAAAAAGTCATAATCGTCATCATTCCACTCAGAAGAGGTACCGAGAAACCTAAGAACCCTCAAACTGTACAAAATTTTATGTACAACATGTGGAAAGCAATAAAATCACACATACAAACTGATCGACAATGACATTGAGTGGTTCAAAATGATGTGAATCTCTTGGGGAGGGTCCAGAAAACAAACTCATCAAATTGCTTTTTAATATCAATACACCCGACAAAATGGTGGTTCACTGAGAAAAAACTAACCTTTTATAACTTATTTGTGTAGTGCGTGTGTTACAGAGCGCGAGAAGACCCATCTGGTACATTATAGTAGATGCTCAAGTTAAGAGAAGGGCATATGGACTTTAAGTTGTTTAAAAGTTACTTGTAACAAAATTTGTGGAAACATACCACAGGCCCTAAGGTTGTTATTTTGAGATGACTCTACCTACATCAGCGGTAGAGAAGGAAAGGCATCAAGTAAACTGTATAGGCAACGTAGAAGCATATAGCCAATATGACTAAAGTATAATCTAATAAGCCTAAGATAATTGAGGGATATGCCAAATACAACGACTCATGTAGATATATGAGAAAAAAGAATTATTCTTGGAATTCCCACAAAGAAGTTGTGATGATTGCATCTATAGAGTAAGAGATTAAAAGGTCCTTGACCATGTCCTCTTTCAACACAAGAATCTTGTTTGTTTTGCTAGAGCATCTAAATTTTAAAAAAAAACTAGCTCTGGCATAAAAGACTTTCACACTTAAACTTCAAAAGCATTAATCAACTTGCCAAACAAAACCTTGTTATTGGTATCCCTTCTATTGTTTACTCAAAAGAGAAACTATGCTCAGCATGTGAAAATGGAAAGCATCACAAGGTAAGTTTCAAAAACCAAACAAACTTTTCAATAAAAAAAGTATTCATCTTCCTTTCTTCACATGGATTTATTTGGTCATGTATCTCCCATGTCCATTAAAACCATGGAAAAGTAAAAAATCCTTTGCTTTGTCATAATGTACTAGTACTCAAGGTACACAATGTGTATAACCTTCTTGAAAAAGAAAAGTCTACGCATCCTATACCTGAAGCTATCATGTCATACATCAGAAGAGTTGACACAACCAAATGACACATTTCAAACAAAACCTCAGAACTGAATAATAATGGTACTTAAAATCAAAAATACACACACACTTATCTACTCTCTACTACTATCTGAAGATGAATTCTCTCAAAAATTATCTTCTCCTTCTCCACATATGATAAAATGGTGTTGTCTGAAAGAAGAAAAGAACATCTCATAGAACTCAGCAAAACAATGGCATTCAGGAACATATCAAAACAATAAGGACTGATGCTGTGGGTAACCGACTTCATGTTACAGGGTCTGGGGTGGGGGGGGGGGGGGGTGGAATAAATAATTGAAAAAAAGTTGTAACATGCAGTGGTTACAGCATCAGTCCAGTATTGTTTTGAAAAGATAGATCCTGAAAGCATTGTTCTTGCAGCTTCTATGAGAGTTCTTTTCTTCTTTCAGCAACACCATTTTATTCATATGTGTAAGGAGAAGATAAATTTTGAGAGATTCATCTTCATCACATAAGTAGATAAGAATGCTATTTTTGAATTTAGTACCATTATCAGTTCTGAGTTGTTTGACATGTGTCATTTTGGTTGTCAACTCTTCTGATGTATGACATGATAGCTTCAGGTGCGTGACTTTTCTTTTTCAAGAAGTATACACATGTGTACCTTGAGTACTCGACAATAATGACAAAGGTATACTTTTCATGGTTAATGGACCTGGGAGATACATGACCAAATAAATCCATGTGAAGAAGATGAATACTTTTTTTATTGAAAATGTTTGTTTGGTTTTGAAACTTACCTTGTGATGCTTTCCATTTTCACATGCTGAGCATAGTTTGTCTTTTGAGTAAACAAGAGAAGGATACCAATAACAAGGTTTTGTTTGGCCAGTTGATTAATGCTTTTGAAGTTTAAGTGTGAAAGTCTTTTATGCCAGAGCTAGTTTAAACATTTAGATGCTCTAGCAAAACAACAAGATTCTTGTGTTGAAGAGGACATGTCAAGGACATATACATCTCTTACTCTTAGAGCAATCATCACAACTTCTTTGTTGGAATTCAAGATAATTCCTATTTTCTCATCAAACTGAACGATGTATTTGGCATCACACAATTAACTTATGCTTATTAGATTATACTTAAGACAATTGGCAAATGCTACTACTATGCCATTACATTTTATTGAACCAATCCATCAGTGATGTATGTAGAGTCATCTCCAAATACCACCTTAGGGCCTGGTTGTTCCACAAATTTGTACAAGTAACTTTTAACACCAGTCATATGCCTTGAGCATCTACTATCAAGGTACCAGATGGGCTTCTTGATGTCACACTACACAAATAAGTTAAAAGGTTAGTTTTTTCTCAGTGAACACCTTTTTGTGGGTGTCTTTGATCTAAAAGCATTTGATGAGTTTGTTTTCTTGGCCTAAAGAGATTCACCTCTTTTGAACCACTCAATGTCATTGTGATCAGTTGTAGTGTGAATTATGCTTCCACATGTTACATAAAATTTTGTGACAGATTGAGGGTTCTTAGGTTTGGTACCTCTTCTGAGGGAAATGATACGATTATGACCTTTTGTGTCATGGTCATAACTTCCACATATTTCACATGTAGGGTAGTTATAATAATCAAGTAGATGATCATTAAACCCGCTGTTACATGGTGGGAAGGGTTTCAGTAGTCTGGAAGGTTAAAGCTTTGATGAAGATTCACCTTGAGTTTTGAGATGCGAACAATATTTATGGAGTTCATGTATTTAGCATGATCAAAGGTTTTGTGATCAGTTCTCTCACATTTGTTACATAACAAGACATTATAACAATTCTCTGAAAGATGATTGTTACATCCATAAAGCTCAAAAAGTTTTTAAACATTGTTTTAAATTTTGTTTGAAGTGAGTTTTAAGGAACTTCTTGTTGTTTGTTGTTTTGGTATAGGATGACTTATTTTTACTGATTTGTAATTTGAGATCTTGGAGTTCTTTCATTACAACTGACATAGGAATGACATCTTCAGTTTTAACATCCTTCAGTTTACCAGCAAGAGCTGAATGTTCTTTGGAAGTTGAAACAACATTTTTATTTCTTTTAGCAGGAGTTGAGGAAGTGTTGGTTTCATTTATGATGACACCTTTTGATGTTTCAACTTTTTTGGTTGAGCAAGAATTCAAAATAAATTTGATGGTGTTTGGTCCAGTTTGAGGTTCAGCACTAGGAAGCTTTTCTAGTAGAGGTAGTGGGGTGCTACAAACTGATGTGGATTTTTTAGCTGAATCATAGTCAGTTACCGAATAATTAGTGACATTGACTTGTGAGTCAGTTCATGAAGGTTTAATGATGTTGACATGTGATTTAAAGAGAAGAATTCTTACCATGTCAGTAAGTTTAATGCAAAAATAAACCTTCAGGTTCATATAGTCATGGTCTTTCAACATTGAGTTTCGACACATTGTTATCTTTAGAGGAAGATTTAACAAAGACTAAATCTTTTTTCCCAGAACTAGAAGATTCTTCAGTGAGTTGGTAAGCTCCTAAGATCTTTATCTTTTGATTAGGAATTTGTTCACTAATGCACTGATTGACCTTGTTAGAACTGTTAGGCCAAGTTTTGGTGATATCTGTTATCACTTTCAGTTCTTTCCTTAAGGTTTGATTCTCTTTGAGAGTTTTAGTGTTTTCATACTAAATAGTAAGAAAATAAGTTTGGCATGTTTTAATTCTAACAAAGTTTCCTTACAAGTGTTTAACTTTTGAACAGCATTCCTAATGACGTACCCTCCTAGCAGTTCGAAGATCTCCCCTTCGAACTCTCTCAAAAGCTACTTACTCAAAAGACTAAGTAGTCCCCTTAAATTCTATTGGCGTAAAACCATTCACGAACAATGGTTACCAATTAGGAATTTGCCAGTCGAAGCCTCATAACCTTCGAGGTATGTCCTTCGAAGACGATAGAGACGAGGCTACCCTTGACTTAGTCTTCCCCCTCCCCCACGATCACCTCTAAACCAAGGCTTTCCTGCTAAGGAAGAGAACGTGGGGCACTAAACCTAACGGTTACCATAAATCATGGGACGCCGCCATGATCTCCTAAAAACGTGCTAAGATTCACCCCAAGCTATTTCTCCTCTCTTATAAATAGTTTGGTCAGTTACTTCATTATGGTATGCTCTCAAAACACCTAGACACTCTCTCAAATCACTTACTTACAATATTACATACTTATTCGCACATCGGAGGTGGTTCACAGGGTCCAACCCCTGCGCAATCACTTAAGGTAGTGTCTTCGTATTTCTTATTGCAGGTTACATACAACTTAATTGGAACACACGCACTCCCTATATCCTTCGATCACCATCAAAGGCCTGATCGTTTCATTTATTGTATAATCAGTGGCGCCATCCGTGGGACCCGCTAGTATTAGTCCCGTTATTTCCAAGTTTGTAACTGTTAGAAATACGAAAAAGTGTCGGTCACTACCAATATAGTTAGTCGTAGCTCGTAGTAAGTTGTAAGGTTAAGTTAGAAAGCTAACCGGGCTCAAGACCCATGGATAAGCCCACTAGAGGCCCTTAGTCGGCCATTGTAAGGCATATATAAACCCTCTCCACACATGGAGAGGGTGTTGGTTGTTAATTTGTCACATTTTTCACTAAGCTGATATTATTATTTTTCTTTCTCTCTCTAAGTGTTCATCCAACCATCTTTCTCTCTCTAAAACTCTAAGTGAATCAATCCAAACTTGTGTTAAGATATTCTATAATTGGTATCAAGAGCCATGGGGTGTTTGTGTAGGTTTTGTGTGCGTTTTTTATACCCTTTTTAGTCGCGTGTTTGGTTCGAATCCATTAAGAAGATTTCACTTTTTGAGGGTTTAAAAACCATAAAGCTTTTAACTTTCTCTCTTAGTTATCTTAGTATAGACTAGAAGTACAAGAAAATCTTTCAAAAACCATAAAAAAGTATCATCTTTTTGAGTCTTTTTGGTTAAAAAGAGGGTTTTTGTACCAAGAATCTTGATTTCAAATTTTTTTGGTCAAAACATTGGAGTATTGTTTTAAAGTTCTAATAGATCAGATAGTTATTTGAGCAATAAAAATCGTGTTAAAAACATCAAAAAGAGATCTTAATTTAAGATTTTTTATTTTTTAGTTTCGTAGTGTTCATGCGATTTATACATCCCTACAGGTGATTTATACGTATCTAATCCTTCAAGCGATTTATACATCTTCTTCAGGCGATTTATACGTTTAAGTCAGGCGATCTATACGTATTCAGTCCAACAGGCGATTTATACGTTTAAGTCAGGCGATTTATACGTGTGGTTTCCAACAGGAGATTTATACATTTAAGTCCGGCGATTTTTACGTGTGATTTCCAACATGCGATTTATACGTGTGGTTTTCCAACAGGCGATTTATAAGTGTAGTTTTCCAATAGGCGATTTATACGTGTAGATTTACAAGGGTGATTTATACGTGTGGTTTTCCAACAGGCGATTTATAAAGTGTATTTTTAAGGGCGATTTATACGTATTTTGCTTGGGATATTTATACGTTTTTCAAGGGAGAACTATACATGTTTTATTCGGTGAATTATGCGGTTGTTCTTTGATTTGTAAAATCCCGTGAAAATTTATTTTCCCGATTTTATCAAGAATTGTAAAATCCCTTATATTCCAAAAGACTTAAACTCATTAATCAATACTCACTTTAGCACAACAACCTCCAATCGCTGTTCGATCATTTTAATCTTATCACATTGAATTGGATCCAATGATTTCACTTGGACAAAAGAATACTCTTTCTGAGTACATGATACTCTCCGGTGCTGACAATCGTCCACCCATGTTGGACAAAGACCTGTATGATTCGTGGAAGAGTAGAATGGAATTATACATGCAAAATAGAGAGCACGGAAGAATGATACTTGAATCAGTTGAACATGGTCCTCTCATTTGGCCTACGGTAGAAGAGAATGGGGTCATCAGAACAAAGAAATATGTTGAGTTATCTGCTGCTGAGAAAATTCAAGCTGATTGTGATATAAAAGCTACCAGTATCATTCTTCAAGGTCTTCCTGCTGATATCTATTCACTTGTGAATCATCACAGAGTTGCTAAAGATTTATGGGAGAGAGTTCAATTACTGATGCAAGGTACATCTTTAACAAAGCAGGAAAGAGAGTGTAAGCTGTATGATGCATTTGATAAGTTTACTCGCATCAAAGGGGAATCACTTCATACGTATTACTTGCGATTTACTTAACTGATCAATGATATGAACATCTACAAGATGAAAATGGAGCAATTTCAAGTTAATACCAAGTTCTTAAACAGTCTTCCACCTGAATGGAGTAAGTTTGTGACTGATGTTAAGCTTGTTAAAGATTTGCATACCTCCAACTTTGATCAGCTTCATGCATATCTTGAACAACACGAACTCCATGCCAATGAAGTCTGTATTATGCGTGAACGCAATCAAGATCCACTTGCCTTCGTTGCAAATCAACAGATGACACCACCTCACTTCAACCCTTATCAATCATCTTACAACAATCCTCCACTTCAACAACAATTTTCACCATCACAATATGGATCAATTCAACCCAATCAACAATACTCATCTCATTATCCATCACAAACTCAATTCAATCATTCATCCATTCCACAACACAGTACATTCAGTCTAAATGAATCCATTAAACCTCAGCTACTCACAAGTAATTCACAATGGTTTGCTTATCAATCACCTTAGCTCATACACGACCCTATTACCAGAATCAACCATTTTGGAGACTCAGGTTTTGCTGTTCCTGTATTTTCTCCTAGAGATGATCCGATTGCTTGTCTCAATAAAGCAATGGCTTTTCTAACGGCTGTAGCTTCTTCAAGGTTCCCTACTACCAATAATCAGCTCAGAACTTCCTCTAATCCAAGAAACCAAGCCACTAATTAATATGCAGGGGTTACCGAGCAACAAGTTCATGGGAGACAAGAGCAAGATATTCTGGAACTTACTATATAAGAGCAATGCTACTATTTTCAAGGGAAATACTACAAGTCGGACAGGCAAGAGATTTAGATGCTACAACTGCCAAGGTGAAAGGACATAAGGCAAGGCAATGCCTCAGCCTAAGCGTACCACGAATGCAGTCATGTGATATAAAGGAGAAGCAATGTTACAGAAGCATCAGGAAGCTGTACAAATATTGATAGGACCAACTCGCAGTTTCTTGCGATCCAGGAAATTTCGGCATATCACGCTCAGACAATCATCCCTCACAATGCTTAGTCATTCCAGACCGTAGGATCTCAATACGTATTATTCAAGACTGTGAGATCTCTCGACTGCACAAGCGTTTCTTAAGGCTAACATTATCAAATATGGTTCAGACATTATCTCAGAGTACTAATAACAGAAACCATATCTGAATGATATGGATAATCAAAGTGTGCATGGGCCATTGCAGGATTTTGAACAAACACCAGTTATGGATTTTACAGATAATGAGATATCTAGTGATAGCAATATCATTCCATATTCTCAATATTTGCAAGAAACACAACAGGCAACTGTTCAAGATACTAATTTGCAGGCACAACAAGATTCAATGATTTTGTCTGTGATTGAACAAATGATTAATCATGTAAATAATTGAGAAAAGGCTAATAAGGAACATAATAATGAATCAATAACCGCTAAGCTTGAGAGATATTAGGAAAGGGTTAAAACTTTTGAACAACGTCTTAATATTGATTTAAGTAGTCGTGAAAAAATGATTGATTCTCAAATGGATGATATGATTAGAGAGAAACTTGCACTCAAAGAACAAATTGACTCATTTGAGCAAAATCTTTCTAAACAAATCAAAGAAAATGAATCTTTATTCAAAACATTTTCAGTTTTCAAAAATGAATCCAAAGAAAAGGAAAATAAATATATGGAAATGAAAATAGATTGAAAGAAGATTAAGGAGCTTGATAATATCATTTGTAAAGTTGGTCAATCTGCTTAGACAGTGCACATGTTAACTAAGCCACAATCGTTTTATGATAATACACATAAACAAGCTCTAGGTTATCAAAATCCGTTTTATCTTAAGAAATCTCAACGGATAAAACCAACCTTGTATGATGGTGTTGTTTTGTCTAATACACATGTTGCTATGCCTGTGATTGATGATGAAGAAACATTGATTTTGGAAGAAGAGAGTCGATCAAAAATGTCTGAAAAAGCAAAAGATCTTGAAGTTATTGCAAAGAAAATTTCTCTAAGCAGTGCGACCCTATCGTTTGTGAAAATTTAAATAGCTTAACTAATGATTTTGAAAAACGTTTTTCTCCACAACAAGAATTATCGGCTGAACAAGCCTTTTGGTTTCATATACTCAATCCATCCATTGAATCTTCTTACACACCACCTGTCATAGTGGAAGTTCCCAGTGAATTACCTAAGGTGAGTTTGGTGAATGCAAGCCTTAAAAAGCTCAAATTTCACCTCACCCAGTTTGACTCTGTTGTGAAGAAGAGGACAACACCTAATGCTCTTGAAGAAGGTGAATGGGGGTTTGAGCATACTAAAACTGTTTTTAACAATGAAATTATTCCATTTCTAAAATCTTTAAAAGACATCTTCAATGTGTTTGATAAAGATCTTCTAAATGAAATAACAGAAGTACAAACAGTTTTTGACCAAATGGACGCGGCTGTTCAACAGTCTTTAGTTGATAAACAATGTTTGGAAATTGCTAAGAAAGAAATTCTTTTGGAAAATGATCGACTCTTACAAAAAATCATGTCTCAAGATGTTTTGTTAACTGTGATAAATTTTATGTCTTGGAATAATGATTCTGTGAATATGGAAATGCAAACGTGTGATTCGTGTGAAAAGTGTTTAAATCTTGATGCTGAGCTTTCCAAATCAAAACAAGCTTATAATGATCTTTTGAAAAATTACTCACAACTTGAAAAACATTGATTCTCACGGAAATCTCAATGCAATTGAACAGGAAGTTTTTTCAAATGATGAATCGTGTGTTAATCATAATGGTGTTAAAATTTCAAGAATATTTAAAATCAATGATTTGAAAGCTCGGCTACAAGATAAAGATACAACCAATTATAAGTTGAAGGATACCATCAAATCTTTAAGAGAGAATACCAAGGAAGAGAATGTTGATCATGATAAATAGGAAATTGAGCCCATAAATAAGGAATTGGAAAATAGTGTGGCAAAATTGCTTTATGAG
Source organism: Tanacetum coccineum (assembly GCA_026074375.1). NCBI lineage: Eukaryota > Viridiplantae > Streptophyta > Magnoliopsida > Asterales > Asteraceae > Tanacetum > Tanacetum coccineum. The sequence continues at coordinate 33,085 of BQNB010035053.1, forward strand.
AATGAACGGACATGAATGAAATTAATTCATTGAAACAGTTTTTAAAGATCAGTTTGACTCAATCAAACAGACACGTGTTCGTCATAAAGAACAAAGTGACTCTTTAATTAACAAACTAACTTAAAATCTGTGGAAAATGAGGATTTAAAAGCTCAAAATCAAGATAAGGTTTTTGTGATAACATCATTGAAAAACAATTTACGAAAATTGAAAGGGAAAGAAATTGTTGAAAATGTTGTTCACACACCTTCTGCCACCACTATTGCTCCAGGCATGTTCAAGCTTGATTTAGAACCGTTGCCTCCTAGGTTATTGCAAAATAGGGAAGTTCACATAACCTATCTTAGGAACACTCAAGAACAAGCTAATATTCTCGGGAAATAGTCGAACAGCTAATGCAAACAACATTCGAAACGAGTTAGACCTTGCCTGTAAGTATGCCACAAGAATTCAAGAGTTGCTTGTATATGTTCAAGATACGTGCCCTAATGCGATAATACCTAGTGCTAAGAAGGTTACTGTCAAACCCATGAACAATGTCAAGAAAGTTAGGTTTGCTGAACCTCTCACATCCTCAAGCAACATTAAACAGGTAGAGTCTTCAAATACATCAGATTTTAACACACCTGTGTTGTCTTCTACAGGAGTGAAGTGTTCTACTAGTAATTGAGGATCAAAGCCTCCAGGAAATAAAAGGAATGATAGGATCTCGCAATCACCAAGTAGGAACAATAAGAATAAAGTAGAAGCCCAACCTAGGAAAGTGAATAAAGTGAATCGTGTTGTTAAACATTTGTGTTGGTGATGTTGATGTTAAGCATTCACTGTCAAAAGCGAATTCTGGAATTCTCTGTGCTACTTGTAAAAAATCTATGTTTTTGATTGGTGTTCATGATAAATTTTCTTCTTGAACATGTGCAAAATGGGAATAAACGTACTAAATCTGCTAAGAAACATATAAAACAAAATATTTGGAAACCTACGGGTCATGTATTCAATGATGTAGGATTTAAGTGGAAACCAACAGGCAGAATCTTCACTATAGTTGGTAACCATGCCCTTTAACTAGGATCACCTCAACTAACAGTATAGCCACCTAAGCAAACAGCACTTCCTCGTCCAGATGAATCCAAAAACCAAGATAAAAGTAGCTAAAATAGAAGAAACCCAAAAATGTTAAAAACATAGGTTCGAGTAAAATAGCTAAGATTGTAGAATCTAAGAATGCTAACCACTCGGAACCCAATCAAACCTGGGGATCCAATGCAACAGATATTCCATCGTCTTCTTCTCTTGTCATGACAGGTTGTCCAGATTGTACTCTGGTATCTGGACTCCGGATGTTCGAAACACATGACAGGGAATCGCTCTCAGCTCATGAACTTTGTCAGTAAATTTCTGGGTACTGTTAGATTCGGGAACGACCAGATTGCAAGGATTATGGGGTATGGTGACTATCAGCTGGGAAACGTTATTATCTCTAGGGTATACTACGTTGAGGGGCTTGGACATAATTTGTTTTCTGTTGGTCAATTTTGTGATGCGGATCTTGAAGTTGCATTTCGGAAAAACACTTGCTTTATTCAAAATTTAGAAGGTGTTGATCTACTTTCAGGGTCCCGAGACACAAATTTGTACACAATTTCTCTTGATGACATGCTTAAATCATCTCCGATCTGTCTTCTATCCAAAGCGTCAAAGACTAAGAGCTGGTTATGGCACCGTCGATTATCTCATCTCAACTTCGGTACTTTGAACAAGCTAGCTAAAGACGGTCTTGCACGAGGAATTCCTAGACTTAAATTTCAGAAAGATCATTTGTGTTCAGCATGTGCATTAGGGAAAAGCAAAAAATCCTCTCATCAACCCAAAGCTGAAGACACTAACCAAGAGAAACTATATCTTTTGCATATGGATTTGTGTGGCCCGATGCGTGTGGCTAGTATTAATGGGAAAAGGTATATCTTAGTAATAGTCGACGATTACTCAAGATTTACCTGGGTCAGATTTTTGAAGACAAAAGATGAAGCTCCTGCGGCCATCATCAAATGTATTAAAAACATTCAAGTTTGTTTGAAAGCCACAACCATGTTCGAACAGATAATGGAACCGAATTTGTCAATCAGACACTTTATGAATTTTATAAAAATGTTGGCATCTCGCATCAAACATCTGTTGCCCGCACTCCTCAGCAGAACGGCATTGTCAAAAGGCGAAACCAAACTCTTGTAGAAGCTGCTCGTACAATGTTAATATTTTCTAAAGCTCCATTATTTTTATGGGCCAAAGCAATCAATACAAACTGTTACACCCAAAACCGTTCATTAATCCGACGTCGATACAACAAAACTCTATATGAGCTTATGCAAGATAAGAAACTGGATTTATCATTCTTTTATGTCTTTGGTGCACTCTGTTATCCTACCAATGACAATGACGACTTGGGAAAATTAGATGCAAAAGCTGACATTGGTATTTTCGTTGGTTATGCGCCCGCAAAGAAAGCGTTCGGAATCTACAACAAAAGAACCTAAAAAATTATAGAAACAATTCATGTGACATTCGATGAGCTGACAACAATGGCTTCTGAACAATTCAGTTCAGGACCCGAGCTTCATTCTATGACTCCTGCAACATCCAGTTCAGGACTCATTCCAAACCCTGTTTCTCAACAACCTTGTATTCCACCACCAAGAGATGATTGGGATCGGTTATTTCAACCAATGTTCGATGAATACTTTAACCCTCCAACAATTGCTGTTTCTCTAGTTCCAGAAGCTGCTGCTCCAAGAGCTAAAGTATTAGCTGATTCTCCTGTGTCAACTTCCATTGACCAGGATGCTCCATCAACAAGTATTCCCTCATCACAAGAACATGAACATTCTCTAATCATTTCTCAAGGTTTTGAAGAATCACCAAAAACACCAACATTTCATGATGATCCACTTAATGAATCTCCTCATGAAGACTCAACTTCTCAAGGATCATCATCTAATGTGAGACAACTCCACACTCCATTGGAACACCTTGGTAGATGGACTAAGGATCATCCTATAGCAAACGTGATCGGTGATCCTTCTCGCTCTGTATCTACAAGGAAGCAACTTGAAACTGATGCCATGTGGTGTTATTTTGATGCCTTCCTAACTTCAGTAGAACCAAAGAACTTCAAACAAGCAATGACCGAACCGTCATGGATCGATGCAATGCAAGAAGAAATTCATGAATTTGAAAGACTTGAAGTTTGGGAATTGGTGCCGTGTCCAGATAAAGTATTCTTGATCAAGCTGAAATGGATTTATAAGGTCAAGACAGATGAATTTGGCGGGGTACTAAAGAATAAGGCTAGACTCGTTGCTCAAGGATTCAGACAAGAAGAAGGAATCGATTTCGAGGAATCATTTGCACCGGTTGCTAGAATAGAGGCCATTCGTATCTTCATAGCAAATGCCGTTCATAAAAGAATATGACAATCTACCAAATGGACATCAAAACGGCTTTCTTGAATGGTGAGCTCAAAGAAGAGGTCTATGTTTCTCAACCAGAAGGATTTGTTGATCAGGACAACCCATCGCATGTGTACAAGCTCAAAAAGGCTCTTTACGGTCTAAAACAAGCACCACGTGCATGGTATGATATGCTGTCAAGCTTCCTCATCTCTCAACAATTCTCCAAAGGCGTAGTTGATCCAACACTCTTCACACGGCATGCTGGAGACCGACAAAGTACTGTATAAAATTTATGTTGGACAGATATAATATGTTGCATCATCTAGATGTTTCCATGTGTGAATGAGTTTGCTAATTAGATGACCAACAAGTTTAAGATGTCGATGATGGGGCAAATGTCATTCTTTTTAGGATTACAAATATCTTAAAGTCCCAGAGACATCTTTATAAACCAATCTAAATATGCTTCTGAAATTATTAAAAAGTATGGTTTGCATTCTACTGATTCTGTCGACACACCCATGATTGAAAACAAGAAACTGGATGAAGATCTATAGGGGAAACAAGTTGATGCTACACTTTATCGTGGCATGATTGGATCCTTAATGTATCTTACATCCAGTAGACCTGACCTTAACGATGTTGTATGGTTATGTGCCCGGTATCAGGCTAAGCCTACTGAAAAGCACTTACAAGCGGTGAAACGGATCTTTTGATACCTTAACGGAACCATTAACATGGGTCTATAGTACTCGAAGGATACCGATATGTGTAACACCCCCAAATTGGGTCGCAGCAGAATAAGGATCTCTGGGGCATGTTACTTCATAGATCAATAACACATGATATATATAGAATGACCAAAAAGTCGTTTTAAAACTGATACATTGGATTTAACAAATATTTGATACAAATAGCCCGAAGCTTCCTTATCTGGGTGTTGCTCACAAATCCTTTGGATGCTGTTCACAGCTAACAGATTATGGCTTTCAATTCAATAAGATCCCTCTGTACTGCGACAACAAGAGTGCGATTGCTTTATGCTGCAACAATGTTCAACATTCAAGAGCTAAGCACATCGATATTCGCTACCATTTCATAAAGGAGCAAGTGAAGAATGGAATCGTAGAGCTATACTTTGTTCGGACTTAATACCAACTGGCTGACATCTTTACTAAACCGTTGCCTCGAGATAGATTTAACTTCTTGATCGAAAGCTTGGTATGAAAATCATGTCTCCAGAAATGTGAAACGCTGGCAGAGGGAAACGGAACGAGTGATGGTGGTTTTTGCGGGGGTTCCGGTAAAACTCATTTCATTGTATATATGTACATATGAATAAACATAAAAAAATCCAAAAGATTTTTCCTTTTTATAAAATTTTACAAAACAAAAAGAGGAAAAATTGAAAAAATCAGAAAATATATATAATTAGTATGATATCCGTTTCCTGCACAATATAAGTGAAAACATACAAATACAATGTATTTTTGGTACGTTTTTGGTCATTTAAGTCTTGTTTTGATGGAAAACGGTATGTGTAGTTAAGCACATACCACTTGCTATTATTTCTGATAGCAACCCGGTCATCATCTTCAAGGCAAGTATGTCGTCAAAAAAACAACTTGACCTCACAACGGAAAATTTATTTTTCTCGGGAATGAATTACTTTATATTCATTCAAAGGCTTGTGATTACTTTGGATCACAACCCGTGTTTCTTATATTCCGTAAGTGTACGTGTCAGTGTGCTTATGTGTCAAAATAAGAGAAATCTTATTTTCTTGGGTGTTGATTTTCAAAATATACAATAATCGTCTTTCAGATTCATCAGATCATCATTTTCTAAGACAATTTTGAACCATCAAATAACGACTGCAGCTCTTTCAATAAAAAATAAGTCATTATTTGAGGGGGAGAAACTGTCAAAATCATCTTCTTCATAATTAATAAGGTGTCAATCAAAAAAGGTTTTAATGGTGTCGGGTGAATAATTAAAGGGGAGTTGATAAATGTTAACTTAATAGGGTTTTATTTGATACATGTTTAATTTGTAGGGGTATTAATGAAAAATGTGAGACTTTTTCTTGTTTACTAAACCTTAAGGACTAGTTTTGCCTTTTGCTAAACTTGTGTTTGCCTTAGGATAAGTTCTTAAGAAAATTTGAAGTGCTATTAAACCTCAGGGGGCATTTATGCCAAAAACTCAAAGTTTTTAAACATAAACACTACCTCCCGTCACATCCCTCTTGTCACGAACACACACACTCTAAAAACCTTAAACCTCCATTGTTGACTTTCAAAACCTCAAGAACTCGCTCAATTCTCGTTATTAAGCTAAAAGGTACACTTATCAATGCTAAAGCTTCTATAATTTGACTAAATATTGACCATTCATTCAAAAAACCCTAAAACTCGATTTAAATTGCATCACCTTCAAAAGTGTATGGAATCTCAAATTGATTGAGGGGTTTTGGTCCTATAGGGGTCTAGTTGTTGCACCTTTAACAGTTTTTAATGGGGTTAACTCCTTCGTGGGTATTGATTGATTCTTGTAGGTCGAACTAAGTGAAAGTGGGTAAAAACTTGAAAATGTTTATGGGTTTGGGTTTAAGAAGGGTTATAAAGAATGTTTGAGTGCATTTGAGTGTTTGGTTACATGCTTACATGATAAATCTTGAAATTTATATGGTTTCGAGCTCATATGGGTCGAACGTGGCTTAGATCAAGATTTTCGTGGTTAATATGTGAGTGAAAGATGTTAAACTGATTCCTTGATGTTAAGTATCTATGATTTGATAGATATTGTAGCCTAAATAAGTGAAATATGTTAGACTAAAATTCTGTATAGGCGATCTATACATGATTGTGCAGGCGATCAATACATTAAATTTGTAAGGGCGATCTATACACTGTTGCACAGGCGATCTATACATGATTGTACAGGCGATCAATACATTAATTTTGTAAGAGCGATCTATACATTGTTGTATAGGCGATCTATACATAATTTTTGTTTAGGCGATCAATACATAAATACATAGGCGATCTATACATACTAAAGTTAAACAGGCGATCAATACATGCTTAAATACTACAGGCGAACACATGTTTTATTTAGGCGATCAATACACACAGTTTCTAAAACAGGCGATCTATACACTGTATTTAGGCAAACTATACTTGATTTTTTTTAAATAGAATTAATCTTGTAATCTTGGTAATTCTACCCTATAACCTAATCTAAGTGTAATCATTCCTTATCTTGTCATATAATGATTAAGTCAGGTGTAATTTTTCCTTAGAAATCTTAAGTGGTTGCCTTGATTTCATTAGTTGGCCTATAGTCTATGTGGTATATGAATGTGTGTGTATCTTGTTTGCATGTGTATCAGTTCTTTGCATTGTGCCTATGTATCAATTTGTTGCCCAGTAATTGTTTGCCTATCCCCTGTTGTAACCCTTGTCTTGCATCAAAAATCTTGAATCACGATCTAGATTGTCTATCAGTGTTATATATATTTGCTTGTATATGAACTGTATGTGACAATTCTTAGCAAAATCATATCTTCCATCACTGCTCAACAAACCAAGCTTGATCTTGAGCTTGTTCCCAAGGAGAATAGATTTGATATCAGAAATGGTAGATTTTCACCAAGAGAACCCACATTTCAAGTCACTCTAGATGCCATTGCACTCACTCCATGCTATCCTGCATTTCTCATCACTGCTGATGTCCATGAAGTGTATATGCACCAATTCTGGAACTCTGTATACAAGCATGATGACTTCTACAGATTCAAAATTGATAAGAAGAAAAGATTCAATCTTACCTTGGAAGTCTTTAGAGATATCTTTCAGATTTGTCCAAGAGTACACGATCAAGACTTTGATGTACTACCCACTAAAGAAGACAATGTGTCTTTCTTAAGAGATCTTGGTCATACTGGGGATATCACTTCACTCAATGATGTTGTTGTCGATCAGATGCATCAACCTTGGAGAACTTTTGCTGCTCTTATTAACAGAAGCTTATCAGGAAAGACTAGTGGTCTTGACAAGCTTCGTCTCTCCAGAGCACAAATCATTTGGGGTATGTACTTTCAGAAGAATGTAGATTATGTGGAGTTACTCTGGGAAGACTTCACCTATCAGATTGGCAATAAAGACTTCAAAAAGCAAGAAAAGATGTACTACCCTCGATTCACAAAAGTTATCATTCACCACTTTCTCATTCAAGAAAAGACACTTTCATAGAGAAACAAGATTGAGATGCACACCTCAATGGATGACTACTTGATTAACACCTTAAGATTTGTTTCAAGAAAAGAAGCATCTCAGATCTATGAAGTTGTTCTACCTGAATGTTTGACCAGTCCTGAGATGAAGGAATCCAAGGCTTACAAGACTTATCTTGGCCATGCTACAGGTGCTGTACCTCCTAAGATTGCTAGAAAATTCAAGAAAGCGTCTCCATCTAAGAAAGATAGTATTCCTGACCAAGCAAATGAAGAACCTGTCCAGAAAGGCAAACGAGTTAAGAGATCTGCCAAGAAATCTTCAACTACTCCAGCTATAAGTATTGTCTTCAGAGAGACTCCAGTAAAGACTAAGTCTACAAGAAAGGAAAAGGTGGATGTTTCACATGGAAAAGGTATTGATTTGTTATCTGAAGTAGCTTTGGCTGAAAAATCTCAGTTGAAAGAAGTAAGGAAAAATAGCTTAAGGGACTTTCACACGACACATCCTAGTGGTTCTGGTACATTTACCGAAAAACCTCCAAGTGTTGAAAAGATCACTCCTATCGTCACAAGTGAATGAACTGGTGATAAACCAGGGGTTCCTGATGTGACAGAATATGACTCTACTAAGAGTGAATCTGAGTCTTGGGGTAATGATGAAGACGACAACAACAATGAACAAGAGGCAAGTGATGAAGACAGTGGATAGGAGAATGAAGGTGAAGAGCAAGAATTTGATTCAAAGCAAGATTAAGAATCTGATAATGATAATCAAGAAGAGGAGGAAGTTGATCAAGAAAATGAATCTGAATATGATGAGATTCAAAGTGATGAAGATAAGGGAATGGATGACACTACCGACCAATTTGTTGATGATGTAGATGCAAGACTGAAAGAACCCACTCAGACTGATAAAGAGGTTGTTCAAGGTGAGGGTGCAGATGCTGAAATGATTGACGCTCAACAAGGGAATGAAAATTTGGAGACTACTCATAAACAAGTTGTTGAAGATGCTCATGTGACAATTTCTACTGTTATGAAGAAGACTAAAGTTCCTGCTACTAGTTCTTCTTGTTCATCCGAATTGGCATTAAAATTCCTAAATTTTTTAGATATTCCTCATACTGATGCAGAAATTGTTTCTCCACTAGATGTTCATGTCCACCATGAAGTCCTGAGAACTCAGACACCCACTCTTCTTACAATATCGGTTTCTATTATCACTAAATCATTACCTGTACTCACAAACATTCCTCAATCATCACAAATCTTCACTCCTCCACCAATACTAACAACACCCACTCCATCACCGACAATTGAAACTACAAATCCTCTATCAACACTTCCTGACTTCGCATCAGTCTTTCGATTCAGCAATAGAATAACAGCATTGGAAAAAGAAGTTGTTGAAATTAAAAAGGACCCTCTACACACTTAAGTGACATCTTTAGTTGATGAACATCTAGACACAAGGTTGGGAGAAACCAAAGAAGAATTCATGAACTTCCTTTCAGAATCTCTCACGGCAAGAATCAAAGAGCAAGAAAAAGATCAGTTGCCTCAGATTCTACCCAAGGAAGTGCCTAACTTCACTCCACTTGTGATTGAAAAGTTGATTAAAGAATCACGTGATGAAGTTACCCTAGCAAAGGTGTCTTCTTAACCACAATCTACTTATGAGGTTGCTTCTACACTTACTGAATTTGAGTTAAAGAAGATCCTCATCAACAAAATAGAGAAAAGTGAATCATATCTGGCAGCTCCTGAACACCGAGATTGCTATGATAGTTTGAAAAAATCTTACGATCTCGACAAAGATTTATTCTTCTCTTATGATGTATATTCATTGAAGCGTGGCCGAAAAGACAAGGATAAAGATGAAGACCCTTTCGCTGGATCAGACCGAGGGTTAAAGAAGAGAAAGACAAGCAAAGATGCAGAACCAACCACAGGTCAAAAAAAGAAAGATTCAACGTCTGGCTCTTCCAAAGGCACCAAGTCTCAACCGAAATCTTCTGGAAAGTCTGTTCAATCAGAGGAACCAGTGTTTGAGGTTGCAGACTCAGACATGCCACATGACCAAGAAGGGAATCTGGGTGATAATGAAGATGAACCAAGGAATAAGACTGCCTATAGACGTGATTGGTTCAAGAAACGTACACCACCTCAAGAACCCACTGACCCTGACTGGAATATTGGCAAGACTACTCCGGAAGGACCATCTCAAAATTGGTTGATGACTCTAGCAGCTTCCACTTCTACTAATAAATCGTTGAAGGACTTTGATGAATTGATGAGCACTCCAATAGACTTCTCTGGATACATCTTGAATGGGCTAAAAATTGAGAATTTAACTCAAGAAATCCTGCTAGGACTAGCATTCAGACTACTCAAAGGCACACGCTCTAATTATGCTGAATTAGAATATAACTTTGAAGAATACTATAAGGCTCTTTCAGAAAAAATTGATTGAGAAAATCCTTAAGGCGGTGACTATCCATTTGATCTTTCCAAACCCCTTCCTTTGATCAAGCATGGGAATAATGTAAAGAGTACCATTCATTTCTTCTTCAACATGAATCGCAAGTTTACAATGGGAGGAATTTGACTATTGAACATTACACGACGTCTACCACCAAGACAAAGGCCGCTAAGTATGATCTACCAAGCATCAAAGACATGGTTCCAAACATATGGAGTCCTGTTAAAGTTGCTTATGATAGATATGCGTCATAGGGTATCTCACATTGGAGACAACAACGTAAGTCCTTTTATGCATATGCAAGAGGCATACAATCAAGAGGAGATGTATATTCTACAAAACGTATTTTGATAGTCAGTCATTCATGTCAAGATAATGAGGCAAACATGGATACGGGGTACTTGAGAGATTGTAGGTGCGAGGGGGGGGGGGGTGCTTGATAACATACTATACAGATTCAAGGAAGGTGACTTTCCACGACTTCAGATCAATGATATCGAGGATATGTTAATTCTTGTGGTTCAGAATCGGCTTACAAATCTTTTAGGGGATGATGTTGCTGACTTTGCAATAGCCCTAAGGATGTTCACGAGAAATCTGGTTATTCAGATGCGAGGAGGATATTCAACTTGGAAGTTGAAGTTATCAAGAAGATTCAACATCACCATGCTGATACTACAAGGACCAGATCTCAGAAAAAGGCACCCGTACACTCCATACAAAGACCCTCAGGATTTATTTATGTCGACGACTACAAGAGGAACAAGGTGATGCACTCCGATGACTGTACAAAGTTTAGTGATGTTGTTAACAAGACTTCTTTCTTTGCTCGAAGAACATTACACTAAGTATATCGACATGGAGTACTTGCCGAAGAGAAGATGGAGCAATTTGGAAAAGAAAAGAGCTCATTTCATGATCAAGGACATCAACAAGCTGCTAAAGGAAAGGAGGATGATGAGGAGTTTGGAGAAATTCGTTGGTGGTAGACTCTACGGAACTGACCTCAGACTGCTGCAAAGAACAATATGACTTCGTCTTATTGTGTTCATATCTCAAAGGTCATTTCGTATATCATAAACTTGTGAATTTGTATATAAGTAGTGTAGACTTATGGTAACAATAAGGTGTGCTCGAGTATAAAATTTTCAAGAATTTCTTAGTAAATTCAAAAATTTTCAAATTATTATACTCAACACAATCTTATATTCCCTCAAAACTTAAGGGGGGAGCATTAAAATGTTCCTTATAGTGATTATGTAACATTTTGTCCCCGAACGTTTAATCAATTGATATCCAAAATATCAAGGGATTAACATTTTGGATAAGGGGAGAAAATGTGATTAAACTGAATCTTAATTGTATTGTCATGTGATCGTATAAAATGGACTCAATGCACTCCAACACTTAGCATGTACTACGATTACGGTGCACATGTTAAGGGGGAGCTTTTAGTGATGATGAAAAACTCTCAAAGTGTAAATCCTTTGATATTTATATCAAACACTTTGATTGAATTTTTTCAATGATTTTGGTTTTGATTGTGATGGAATACCCTAAAGACCGACCATACTTAAATTTATGAAGTTATAACGTGGTTAGGAATAGTATTCTAGATCCTTGATCAACCAAATATCGGATGGGATCTACCCAGGGATATCCACTAGTTAGTGTAGAAGTCCTTAGGTATGATACAAAAGGAGAAAAAGCAAGAATCGGGAATAATGCCGACTGAGATGGAGCTAACACTGGAACAAACCCAACAAGGTGTTAGTTATGAAGTCTCGGTAAGCATTGAAGGGGTTGAAGAATGAAAAAGAAATGTAAGGATAAGGTGAACGAAAGACGCCCTCCATACACTTAGGCAGAGAAAAACGGGTCAATACATTATCTTGTCAGAAAACACTAGTTGTTGTCTGCATTGAGACAGTCCATGGATACACAGTGACGCTATGCACAAACCCTCCCATAGCCACAAAGGGTCTCTTCAAAAGCCTATTGTTTATTTCTCAACTGAGATTACACGCATTTCTATCAACTTTCTCACTCCGAGTTAGTTGATATTGAAAAGGTGGCAGTCTGCTCCAGCCTCTGATTACTAAAAATAAAGTCCACTATTGAGTCTAGAGCCAAAAAGAGATCATCCATAAATCTCATTAGGACACTTGTCAAATCATGCTTGCTATGTCACACAATGTGAATAACAAGTTAACATATTAAGAGTCCTACGCATTATCCTTGTGATTTTTCCAGAACATCCGAGTGATTTCATTCACGATGAAGATGGAAATCCTGCTTGAGCCAACATCAAACAAGCTCATGGTAGGTGACTTGTGCGATTCTATATGAATCAAACTTGTGACAACTGGAAAGAAATGATGGTGCGATTCTATAAGAATCAAACTTGTTCCAGGTTATGAATTGACGATTGCTGATGAATTTTTGAAATGATTAACACTCTCGATGTGTCACAAAAACACTTTAGCAAGTGACACGTTGATTGATTTTCAAATCAATTTTTTATTTCAATCAGTGAGATAGTAACTCGCTGGTTCACTCTTATCGTGTTGTCTGCTTTGAGACGTTCCGATAATGAGAACATGCTAAGTTTGATGAATCTGATACATATGTGTTAGAAAGATTCGATACTTCAGCTGGAAATCCTGTCAAGAAGATTCTTCTTAAATTGAATCTATCTGATCACAGGTCGATCCTCACGGATTCGAAGGTTACTCCAACCAAACACGGGCGAATGACAAAGCCATATTCGTCCCCCTGCTTTGTTGCTAACTGTTTTATTTCAGGAATATCTAAAGATGGTGATGGAGGTACCTGATTCCAGCTGACTCACAAGATTCATAGCCACATGCTCATACCCAACCGACAAATATAAAGACATCATGAAAGCTCAAGTACATGTTTCAAGACTTCCGCTACTCTGATACCATACGTCCTTCTTGAAGCGACAAAGTGTTAAAGTTAAAGAAATTCAAGAAAGATGCATTATTAAAGCTTTTCAAGATTATCAAATCAAGAAAGGTATGAGCATGTCGGTCCAGAAGTCACAAGTTCACGAGATGGCAAAGTTTACATGATGGTGAAACGAGATTATGCTTGGTTGATGATCTCAAGGTGTTCAAGATCACATTCTCACATTCAAATCAAGATAAAGGAACAAGCTCACATCAAAAGTCAATGATCACTACATCAAATCACAAGTTAATGATTAAAGTAAAAGACTATGAGCTTAAGACCGAAGTGAAAGCATAGTATGCTAAGTTTAAATTTTTTGTAAATTGGAGTGACCTCCCTTAGGGGGAGATTGTTAGAAATACAGAAAAGTATCGGTCACTTCCAATATAAGTAGTCATAGCTCGTAGTAATTAAGTAATGTTATGTTAGTAAGCTAACCGGGCCAAAGTTACATTGTAAGCCCATAACACAAGCCCATGGCCGGTTAAGCTAGGCATATATAAACCCTCTCCACACATGGAGAGGGTGTTGGTTGATCATTTTCACACATTTACTAAGCTAATATTATCTTTGTTCTTTCTCTCTCTAAGTGTTCATCCAACCACCTATTTCTCTCTCTAAAACCCTAGCTTAATCCTTTCATTCATGTGTTAAGATATTCTACAAAATACAAAGGAGTGTTTGGCCTAGCATGTTATAAAGAAAGCAAGAGCATAAATCAATTAAACAAAACATAGACATATTGAATGATTAATGATAAACAACATTACTTGATTAAAACATAGATTGAAGGTATTTACAATAGGGTTTAGGCCCTAAAAACGACCTAAAAAGCTACTAGAATGACTAGGGCTCATCTCTCAAAAGTTATACAAAGTTACATACTTAAAACCCTACAATCGGTTTGGTATATATAGTAAAAAAAGGTGTGACGGCGTCGCTTTGAAGTCTTGACGTCATCGCCACGTGGATGATTCTAGATCCTTATTAAGTCGGCCATGTCCTGACGTCATCGCTGGATCTCTGACGCCGTCATGATGAAGATCCTGACACCGTCGCTTTATGATGGCGACGCCGTCTCCACGCTCTGTATGCATAATTCTTCATGATTCTTGGTGTAGAGTCGTAATCTTGTCAGTTTCTTCTCCAAATGAGCCCAAGTCACGTGTATTTCCTCCAAATGCTATCCAAGTGCTAAAAACTTGAAAAAAAATGATTAAACACATAATCTGGGCATACTTTCATGATTTAAGGGGTTAAATGACCCTGAAAAAATGTATAAAATGACATCTCATCACAATGTAAGTATAAACACAAGACAATAAGTAAAAGTGAGACGATTAAACCGGACACGGTGATTTATAATGGTTCGACACGAGACTTCTCTTCGCCTTACTCCAGTCCTCAATTTTCCTACTCGAGAGTTGCTTCACTGGTTCAACAAGCTCCTTTATCGGCGGAGAAAACGTTACAACTTCACTTACAAGTTTACTAATACTAAGCTAGATATT
>BQNB010035054.1:0-51151 GCA_026074375.1 Tanacetum coccineum
TTTGATTTTTGATATATCCATACCTGCATACACAAAACACAAAAACAAGCATATCTTTGCCATTTTTAGTTTGTTTTGGTTCATTTAGGGTCATTTTAGGTATTAACGGATATGTGTATTTTACACTTATCAAGATAGCCTTAGAGTCACTAGAATCTAGGATTCTTGGACATGAAAAAAATGAGTTAGCTTGGGGTGAGAAATATGAATTTCAAAACTATGATCTTAAGTGTTTAAATCTGGAATTAGAAAAGGTTGTTAAGGAAAGAGATGAATTGAAACTCAAGATTGAAAAATGGGAAGGGTCATCAAAGAATCTCACTAAGATACTCAATAGTCAGATGAGTACTCATGATAAAAATGGATTAGGGTTTGGCACACAAATGGATGATTTGAGTAATAAATCTAAAACTGATAGTGAGAACAGTTTGACTATTTTTGAGGTAAGGTTTAGTGATGGAGAGAGCACACTAGCAAATAATAGGTTCACTAAAGCAAATAAGTATCATGTTGTTCCCCCTCCAATTACAAGGAACCCACTAACCCCAAGAGCTAATATATCATTTGCAGGACTAGATGAGTATGCTTTTAGAAATAAAATCATAGAGTCTAAGACAACTGAAACTAACAAGACTGTAGGTAACACAAATGAAGCAACTATTGTAAAACCTAAGTCTGTCAATGAAACAGTTGTGTCTAAGTTAAAGATTAATAGGGATGAATTCATCATTGAGGATTAGACCTCGGATGATGAGGATGATGTGTGTGCTGACAAAACTGTTAGTTCTGTTAAGCCTAATGTGACTCAAGCTGTTAGGAGTCAAGCTGATAAAAGTGGTCAAACTTCACAAAAACAAGGGATTGGTTTTAAGAAAGTACATAAAATAAAAGCTTGTTTTGTTTGCAAAAGCACTGGCCACTTGATAAAAGACTATGATTTCTATGACCAAAAGAGTCCTGAACCTAGGGTTAAGAATGTGGTCAATACTAGGAAGAGGGAAGTCAAACTAGTATGTGATTATGGCAAAAGGGTAAATCACCAAAACTTTTCAAAAAAATTAGAAATACCCTCATGCAAAAAGGACCTTTAACCCATCAGCAGTACTAACCAGAGCAGGTTTAGTTAATACTGATAGATCAAATGTTAGTACTGCTAGGCCATTGGCCTCAAAAATAGCACAATCTAATAGTGTTATTAGACCAAATCACCCAAGATTGGACATTGTAAGACCAAAAGCCTCAAACTCACCAATCAAGAGGTCTTACGTCACCCAACTATTTTATAGACCTAAAGACTTAAAACCTGATGTGAAAACGTTTGGGATTAAAAACATGACTATTGTTGGGACAAGGGTAGTAGTTAGTAAGGGTAAGGTGGAAAATGTCCTTAAGAAGGATAAATGGGTATGGAGGCCAAAGATGAATTACCAGGATCATGTGTACAAATATAATGGCTCTTACATGCTCAAGAAGTTTGAGTATGTAGACCCAAAAGGGATTTCCAAGTCAGTATTGACTTGGATCCCTAAGAGATACTAATTCTCTTACCTTTTGTGCAGGGCAATCTAGAGATCTTGTTACAGGATCATGCAGTGGTGGATAGTGGTTGCTCTTGTCATATGACTGGCAACAAAGCTTATCATTCAGACTATGAAGATTTAAATGGAGGCTTTGTGGCTATTGGAAGTGATCCCAAGGGAGGTTCGATTGTACAGTTTGTAAAGACTAGTAACTTCTTCTAGATTACATTAATACTGCTAGGGTATTAATGCTGATAATTCGGATTTAGTTAGTTCAAGTTCATGGTATATTGTAGCATTTTTCTTGTTTTTGTACTAACTTTTCAGGATAAGCATGGATTTGAGGATGGATAGAAGCAGTCATAGCAAGTACAACGCATCTATGGTCTTACTCAGACAAGCATAATATGGTCGCTTTCCTGAAGAAACCAAATAAAAGTGTTGGTTTCACTGAGGTAGTGGATTTTCTTAAAGGTACATCTCTCAGGTATGCCTTAACTCATAATCCTACTATCTATGACTCCCTAGTCAAACAGTTCTGGCAAACTGCCACAGTCAGAACACTTGCTAATGGGACTCAACAATTAGTAGCATCTATAGACTCTAAAGAGTATACTATTACTGAGGCATCTGTTAGAAGTAAACTTCAATTGGCAGATGCTACAGGAATACATAATTTATCTGATGCTAAAATATATGCTGGATTAGCCACATTGGGGTATGTTACTGAGGGTAAATTAACTTTTTGGAAAAAGAATTTTACACCCTAATGGAAATTTTTAATCCATCATATTTTACACTGCTTAAGCCCTAAGTCTGGTGGATGGGATCAATTTGGTAGTACTATTGCTACTGCATTAATCTGTCTATCTAGCAATAGGGTTTATAATTTTTCTAAAATGATTTTTGATGGGATGGTTCATAACTTAGAGAGTAATTCAAAATTTTTAATGTATCCAAGGTTTTTACAAATTATTTTGGATATTACAACTAAAAATAAAGGAAGGTATTTAGCCCCAACTTTGACCAAAACGCTTTTTGCGAACATGAAAAGGGGTTATGTAGGGGATATTGTATCATTGCTGCCTGTTATGTTGGAAGGGGCAGCTGTGGATCAAGGTGAAGGCTCAGCACAACTAGCTGAACCCCATCATACACATGTTGATCCAATATCATCCACATCACCACCTCATCCATCACCACCTCATCCATCACCACTACATCCATCACCACTACATCAATCACCACTTCAATCACCACCTTATTCACCACCTCATTTACCACCTCATTTACCACCTCATTCACCACCTCATTCACCACCTCAATCACCACCTCATTTTTCACCACCTAGGTCTTATGAAGTACCTCTCCCTGAATGTAACACATCAGGAAGTGCTGAGGATAGTGTGCAACTTAAAGAATTGATGGTGCTTGTACCTACTTTGGTGACCAGGATTAATAGTTTAGAGAAAGAGTTGAAGGAGACTAAGCAGACACTAGGGAATGTTGTGCTCAAATTGGTAAAGAAGGTGAAATCTTTGGAAACAGCTTTAAAGAGTAAATCCAAGCAAGTACTCATATCTGAATCAGAGGGTGAAGAATCAGAGGATCGAGGGAGGAAAATTCAGGATATTGATGATGATCCTCTAGTTTCTTTGGTTAGAGAATCCATGAAAGAGAAGTCAACATATTTTGTTACTCTTACAGAAGCTACAGAGGAGGCACAAAAAGAAGAAAATCAGTCCTACAATCATGAGGCACTAAAACATTGTCAAAGGTTGCTACTCAGGTGTATAGCAAGGAAAAATCAACTGATAAGGGCACAGAATACAGGAGAAGACAAGGTCATGGCTAAAAAATGATATTGATTGGATGCTGAAGAAAAAATAATACTGTCAGAGAAGAGAGTTAATATTGGTATTAAAGAGAGGTTTTAGGTACTGTTAGAACAAAAGTATATTCTAGTACTGCTAGTAAAAGGGTCAAAGGAAGGAAAATGCTCCAATGTTAAGAGGAATCCAGGCTACTCACAAAACTAAAGAACAAATGAGACAAGAGGAAGCTGGATTGGAAGCGGCTATAAAGTTGCAAGCTTAATTGGATAAAGAAATTGCAAAGCAGATTCATTTAGATAAAATGATAGCTAAAAGAATGGCAGAAGAGGAAGCTTTAACAGAACAACAAAGAAAATAAAGAAATCAAGTTCAATTTGAACTTCAATTTATACTGAAAAGATTTGGGATTTTTTTTGATATGACTATTAGAGCTAAGCTAGAAGCAAATGCAAAGTTGACAAAAGATGTGTTGGGAAAGGATTTGCCTGAACAAGATTTTGCAAAAAGAATGGTAGATATGGTGAATCAAAGAAAGAAAAACTTTGCAGAGGAAAGAGCTAAGGCAAAGAGAACAAACCCCTGACACAGTCACAATTAAGAATCAATATGTCAAACTAACTTCAGAATCAAGGAACTTGGAAAGCTTTCTCACTAAAGAAGTTGATGTTTAGAAGAGATTAAAGAAGAGTTTGATAAGTTAGTTCAGCAGATTGATACTTTTGTTCCTATAAATCTTGAAGCTACAAAGGCAAAATTGAAAAGATATAGAGAAGAGCTTCAGATAAAGACTTTAAAGAAACAAAGGTTTGATGATAAAGATGTTCCAGTTATAGGAGAAAAAGTTGTTTTAGTAAAGGAAGAAGAGCAAGTACCAAAGAAGAAAAAGAAAGAAGCAAAAGTTAGAAAAGGTATAAAGGTTACAAGAGGGTGCACAAGAAGATCAGAAACTGATAAAGAGGAATCAGTAGAAGTTATGAATCCTACTCTTATTGACTACAAAACTGATAGTGTGGTAAATTGGAAGATATTTTAGCAAATCAAAGAAAGTATTTATCAAATAATTAAGAGCAAATGGAGCGATATAGACTGAAACGCCCAGACCAAAAGTGTAGAAGTATATACAAATAGGTGTGACATCAAAGGCAAACATAATCATAACACAAGCATAAACAGGAAGTCCTCAAATAAATAACCAAAGGAAAATAAGTCACAGACTTAAGGTACAAAGTTCATAAAGGACACAGACATATCCAAACGAAATAACCAAAATAACAATTGCTCGAAAAGCAACAAATCATTTTAATCAAAACTAAAATCTCCTAAGGATAAGTCCACCCTCAGCCCTCAATCCCAAAAGCAACCCCAGCATCCTAGCTTAGATATCTGCCTCAGGAAAAGAAAATAGCGGCTGATCTTACAAACCTGTGAACAGATATATATACTCGAATCGCAAAGATAACGGAAATCCAAGATACGATACAAGGTGCAAAGGATATCACAAGACATGATCAAAGGAATACAAATATAAGGTAAGACAAATCAGAAGTACTCATTCATAATTGTAAGTAAGAGGAAATCAGAAAAATCGAATCAAGTCCGATACCAAGCCCAAACAAATCATATCATAGTAACCATGGAGTCGCGAGCTCCAAATGTGAAAGACGTGGAATGCACCCATACATCAGTCCACCAATATACATATATATAATGTCATAAACCATCGAATACAAAACAAATTCTAGGATGCATCCATACCCCCTTAAACAATAATAATCTTCATAAATGCGCATATAATATCAAATGGGGGGACGGCGTGTGAAATCACTCACTCACACATGAGTTCATGCCAAAGTGCATCATGACACGGCCATTTACCTTCATGGCTAGGAAACAAATAGTGGGCTCGGTCTCAAACTGAAAGGGTTTTCAAAGCAAAGACCTATCAAAGTTCATTTCAAATAATCATAGCAAAGGTTCAATGCCTTAGGTTCAAATCACAAAGGTAGCATAGCAGGGTTCAGATAGTACATAATAACAGATCAATAAAAGAGAGAACCAAGATAAAATGGACTCAGGTAAATGAAGCAATTCACTAAGAAATCAAAGATATAGAAGGATTATGTCATGAGAAACCTTAACGATACAGGTCAGAATATTTGTACCTTCTATTCCGAAGCAAAGCAATAACCAAAGAAAACACCACAGGATGTCAAAATCACTACCTCTTGACCGGAACCTAAAGAAATGATAAATTCGAATTACAAACCATTCATTTAAGTTATACTTTCTATTTTTAGTAACTTTCCATTTTTAGTAACTTTCTATTTTTAGTAACTTTCCATTTTTAGTAATATTCATCATTTGAGATTCTATTAAGCATTTTGAATAGTTTAGGGACTTAACATCAACCTTAACAAGTTTAGTGTTAAATAAGACATACTTTTCATATTTTAGAGTTAATATACAAAATCAACAATTTTTTCAAGGTTAAAAGTGTAAATATCAAAGTTTTACATTTTATTTAGATTATACCTTCCATTTTCTGTATTTACAAGTCAAACCCTTAAATTTTACAACTATACATATTTATCCCTTTTGGGTTATTAATTAATTAATCAATAACTTTTTAATATCCATAATTACAAAAAAGTCTTATAGATTCAAATTAATACAAAATTATACCTTAAACATTAAATACTAACCAAACCTTCTACTTTTCAGATTTACAATTTCAGTCCCTCTATTTTAATTAATTAATTTCTAATTACTTATTATATGTAATTAACCATTTTAATCCAAAATAATATCAATATGACATTTTATACCCCTCAACTTATTTTATACAGATTATAATAAGTATAATAACATGTTTAAAACAGACCTCATATTTCATAAATACAAAACAAGTACTTATACTCTTAAATAGCAAATCGGAAACAAATAAATCACAACAACCCTAATTTTGATTTTTCAAACCACAAACACAATTATTTCCCAATCATTGGCAGTTATTGTAGATGCAAGTACACAAGATTCTTATGTTGCAGGTTCATCAGGAAAAGATAAAGGACCTACTCAGGAATACATACTGTTTTCACTACAACCTCATGGGACAAGGATTCCAGTAAAGGATGTTGTTCAGGATGCACATGAACAGCCTTCTGAAAATGCTTCTCCAAACAAGGGTATACAAGTTTTAGAAGATGTTTTTGATAAGGAAGGACAACATCAGATGCCAAAAGATGAACAAGTCTGGCAAGATGAACTTGAGATAATGGTTACTCAAGAATTGGTTGCTAATGCAATGAATGATGAATCAGGACAAGCCTTTGAAGAAGAAAAGAGGAGAATTGCATCTCAAAAGAAGGCAGCTCAAGCTACCAGTACTAACCAACTTAATACTGATAGGCCATTTAGTAGTACTGATAGATCATTTGTTAGTATTGATAGGTCTAACACACCTAATGTTAGTGCTGCAAGTACTTCCACATGTACAAATGCTGATGAATCATTATTTGTCTATCTTGGAGGCAAAATACCTATTGATGCATCTACTCTCCCTAATGTTGATTTACCCATTGATCCAAATATGCTTGACTTGGAAGATGCATCTGATATTCTCCCAAATGATGGAATATTCAATGGAGCTTATGATGATGATGAAGATGTGGGTGCAGTGGTTAATTTCAACAACATGGATCACACCATTGCTGTCAGTCCTATTCCCACACTCAAAATTCATAAGGATCATCCAAAAGGACAAATTTTAGGAGGTCCTACATCAGCGGTTCAAACAAGAGTGCACAAGAAGATTCAGAAACTAATAAAGAGGAATCAGTAGAAGCTATGAATCCTACTCCTTTGACTACAAAATCTGATAGTGTGGTAAATTAGAAGATATTTCAGCAACGTCAAAGAAGTATTTATCAGATAATGAGAGCCAATAGAGCTGATACAGTCTACATGAGCTTTGGAGCTATGGTTAAAGACTTCACAAGAGAGGATCTTATAGAGTTGTACATGTTAGTAATGCAGAAGTATGGAACAAATAGGCCTGAAGATGCTTATGACAGAGTGCTTTGGAGTGATCTCAGGACTATGTTTGATCCACCTCTCAATAAAAATGCTATTTGGAGCTTACACTTCAACAAAAGATGGTTAGTTGGAGATATTATGATAAATGTGAAGTACATTGCTTAACTTTGGAGGCATGTACTATATATATATATTAGCGGATAGAAAGTATCCATTGTCAAAAGATGTTTGCCAAGTGATGCTAAAAATGAAGCTTCTAGATGGAAAAATGAATGAAGTTTGTTATAAACTTTTGAAGATGATTGAGAAGCAAGTTGGGATTAGAAAGTGATGAAGTTATCAGTAGCAGTGGGCATGTTTTTGGAAACTCTGGACTATTATGGAAGTGAGAAGGGTTTAGGTGTTGGCTAACCACCACACAACAAATGGTTATCAGTTCACCATGCTTAATAGGTATAAGGACTAGCTAGTCCAAAGCAAACGGCTTTGGTAAAGACTTCTCAAATCCGTTAATAGTTGACAGTTTACCAAAAACTGTATGGTAATCAATGCACCATAGTATTGCACTAAAGCATTGGCTACTCCAGAGCAAACAGCTACTGGTAAAGAGAATTCAAATCCGTTAATAGCTGATAGTTTTCTAAAAACTATAAGGTTATCAATGCACCTTGTTACTATAATGAAGCATTGACTAGTCCATAGCAAACGGCTCATAGTAAAGACATATCAAATCCGTTGATGGCTGGTAGTTTGCCAAAAACTATAAAGCCAACTTAGTTGTATGTTGCTGTGTAGCTGTGAAGAGAAGACAAGGACTAAAAGACAAAGTATGATTTGGTTTTTCAAAGAACATCAAACAGATCATCATTCAAGAAAAGCTAAGGACTTGAAGACATGCTTGAATACAATTCTTAAAAGCCCAAACTAAAAACAACTGAAGAAACTTAAAGTTAACAAGTGAAGTTCAAGTTTAGGGGAGAATTGTTAGGAATTTTGTATAACAGAATTAATTTTGTTGGTATTGTAGTTAATTCTGCTAGTGTAATAGTTAGTACTGGTAGAAGGTTTATCATAGTTAGTACTGGCAGTATTAAATAGTTAATACTGTTTATGTAATAGTTAAGTCTGCTTACGCAGAAATTAGTTAGAGTTAAAGATATGCATGAGATATCTTAGGAAAAGATATGCATTATCTTTATACGCGTTTTGTAAAGTCCATTAGGGTTTCTTTAGTCTATAAAAGGATCCTTAGGCATAGTTAGTAGATATAGTTCTACAGAAGATCATAGCATCGAATAGTAATCATAGTTTGTAATATGTAACTTAGGCAGATTCAAAGTTCAATATAAAAGTGTTTTGATTGTATTCTTCTTTACATTGTTGATTAAATTCCGCGTAATCAATAGTGGTTAATCATTGTTTCATCATTCTTACTTTAGATTTATCTAAGGCAACAAACCCTTTACAAGCTAAAGGTTAAGATCCATTAACAAAAGGGATCCTACAAATATACATATAATAAGCATTTTAATCCACCAACGGGCATTTGGTCCAATGGTATGGAGGTTTTACCCTCCTAGGCAAGGTCTCATGTTCGAGTCTTGTCTAGGGCGATAGGGGTTTCCTTCGGCGTGTGTAAAGGGAAGGGTGCCATTGCCTTCTGGGCTGGACCCAACCTGGTTGTGTGGGCTCGCTACGCCTTCTGGGCTAAGGGCCATGTAGCCACAAATTGTCGGTCCAAAAAAATAAGCATTTTAATCCTTGGCTTTTAGTCCATACTAATTTTTAAAAATCATTTTTGCATATATATATATATATAAAAACGCCACATATATATAAACTAGCAAAACCAATTCAAACAATTAATCATACTAAACACAATCAATGCACATAATTAAACAATAAATCAACAAAAGTCTTCTCAGCTTTTAAATTAAACAATTAATTCATGTAGCAAAGATTTCATGCATACCATATATATTAAGCTTAATAACCATGGTTTACATGCATGTAACCCATGGTTGACAATTTATTACTTGATAAATAAGCAACAATATATATATATCGTAAATAATGTAAAACATTTACATATTTTGTTTCCTTATTTTATGTGTTATTTAGAATAAAATATTTCACTAAATAGTTTCCTAAATTAAATGACACATAAAAAGGCAAGAAAATATTCATGTTTTCATATTTTATGTGATATCGAGGGCAAATATATTTTACTAAATAATTTCCTAAATAAGATTTCACATAAAAGGAAAGTAATATTCACAAAATATGTAGCATATTTTATTTCCATATTTTATGTGATTAATTAGGCAAAAAAATATTTCACTAAATAATTTCCTAAATTAAATTTCACATAAAAGGCAAGAAATTTACACAAAATATGCATTTTTTACATGTTTTTTTTATGTTTTTTATGTAATTACAAAGCTATATGATTTGGCTCGTGATGCCACTGTTGGAAATCATTATCTAAAATAACTTAATATTACATTAATATTATATGAGCTACGCAGTAGAATTAATCTCATATAGCATTTATAATTAACATAAATAATAAATCAAAAGCGTACCTTTTAGCAAAACAAACTAAATCAAGAACCGGAGCTTCTTGAGAATATGCATGTGTATTAAACCCGTGCTAATACCGAAACCACTTCTAGTTTCTAAAGTATA
This sequence comes from Tanacetum coccineum, assembly GCA_026074375.1. Lineage (NCBI taxonomy): Eukaryota > Viridiplantae > Streptophyta > Magnoliopsida > Asterales > Asteraceae > Tanacetum > Tanacetum coccineum. The sequence continues at coordinate 10,079 of BQNB010035054.1, forward strand.
CAACCTCTACGTGTATCCACACTACACGTTAACCAATATCACCCGAATGCTAGTTCCACGAACCAACGTATGAAGAATACAACAAGTAGTCAAAACAAAATCCCTAACAAAGGGTGTTTGTTCGTTCGACCACCAAAAGAAGAAAAGAGGGAATAGGATTTATAATGAGGTCTAGGGATCCTTTATTTATAGTGTTAGGATTAGAGTTATATAGCTTTGGGAATAGGCTACCTAATCTTGACACTTTTGGTCCTTTTTTTTTCTTTCTCTTTGGCCGACCCCCATAGCCCAAAATACCCCCTCAAGTTTGATATTTTGACTATTTAATTACATATGTACATTTACATATTAATTAAGGGGTTAACGGTTAATTATTTGTAAACGAACTAATTAACGACCGTTAGTATTCTATCGTTGGAATATTAATATACATAATAAATATACACTTATATTTATTATACACATTAATCGAGTAGTAAATACATATATAATAAATATACATTTATATTATTATATATATACCAATAGAGTGATACATAAGTGTATACGTGTGTGGCCCCCGTAGGCTCATGTATTCCCATCCGTATAAATATCCATATGACATGAGCATATCCCAACACAAACAAACTCGAAGTGGCCACGCCAAACCTCCTGAAAAGGGAGGGCTTTACCTTGTTTGAGTTTGTGTGGTGGTGGATTCAAACTCCGTAGATTAGGCAGGCAATGTGTCAAAAACCATGGTTACCAAAAAAATTGATGCAAACCTAGATTTGTCTAGGATGGAAGCTAATAGGAATTTGGTGCTGCTGTAATTTATTTGGATGATTTTCATAATGGTTATGAGGGTGATGATGAGTAGCCTTCATAAACCAAAAAAATAATCTTGTGGGAAATTAGAAGTAAACATGATAGGAAGGAAAACATTAAATAAGGTTATTTTTTTGTGACACGATAGTTTCAGTAAAGGAAACAAGTGACTAAGAAGATAAGGATACTTGCAGTTGAGTCAAGGAGAAATATTAAAGTTGTAAAATACGGTAACGAAACGGCGAGAGCCAATTGTTTTGTCACTGTCATTAACCAAAAAAGGTCTAAAGAAATTTATTTTCACACCTACCAGAGATAGTGACAACTCATTTACCTCAAACAACAAGGGCAAAGTTAGGAAATGTAAAAAACAAGGACAAAAAATGCAAGAATGTGAAGCCAGATAAACCACTTTGCCCATGGAACATACATGTTGCAAAGTGCAGGGATGAGGAGTCTTGGTCGGTGAAAACATTGACTGATAAACATAAATTTATCAAAACAAGAGATGTTAGAATTGTAACATCTAGGTTTCTTTTCTAAAGAGGTCGTTCACTCACTCACACATAGTCATGCCAAGGTGCATCAATGACACGGCCCATGTACCTTCATGGCTAGGAAACAAATAGTGGCTTGGTTCTCAAACTGAAGGGTTCAAAGCAAAGTCATATCAAAGGAATCATAGCAAAGGTTCAATACCAAAGGTTCAAATATCAAAGGTAGCATAGCAGGGTTCAAATAGAACATAATGACAGATCATATAAGAGAACCAAAATAAAAGGCTCAGAGCAAATGTAGCAAATCACATAAGAAATCAAATATAGAAAGAAATATGTCATGAGCAACCTTAACGATAAGGTCAGATATCTGTACCTTAAGTCCGAAGCAAGCAAAATCAAAGAAAACACACAGGACTATCAAAATCACTCCCTCTTGACCGAACCTAAGAAATGATGAACTTGGAATTACAACATCATTTAAGTTATACTTTCTATTGTTAGTAAACTTTCCATTTTTAGTAAACTTTCAAATTTTAGTACTTATCCATTTTCAGTACCTGTCCATTTTAGTAGTTCCAAATAAATTAGTAACTTTCCAAATTAGTAATATTCATTCATTTGAGAATTTATTAAGTATTTTGAATAGTTTAGGGGACTTAATATCACAACCTTACAAGCTTGGGTTAATTGACAACTTTCCATATTTTAGGGTTTAATATGCAAAATTCAACAATTTTCAAGGTTATAAGGGTAAATAATCAAACGTTAAACATTTAATTCCTAGATCTGACCATAGTGCATATCAATTTTATGTATTTACAAGTCCAACACTTAATTTACACAATTACATATTAGCCCTTTTTATTTATTAATTATGTAACAATATCTGTAATTATCCATAATTACAAAAACAAGCCCTTATAGATTCAAATATGACAAAAATAATACTTGATACATTAAATACTAACCAAACCTTATATTTTTCAGATTTACAATTTTCAGTCCCTTTATTTATAATTAATTAATTTCTAATTACTTTAATATATGTATTTAAACATTTTTAAATCCATAAAATAATATTCAAAAATGACATTTTATACCCCCATTTATTTTATACAGAACTTACTAAAAAATATAATTACATCGTATAAAACAGACCGCATAGTTTCAGAAATTACAATTCAAGTCCTTATACTTTTAATATCATTTCGGCTAAGTAATAAAATCCACAAAACCCTAATTTAATTTTCCCCAATCACAAACACAATTATTATTCACTCATTGGCATTAATACACTGGAAAAATAGGAAAACCCTAACTCCTAATTTATTTAAAACATTTTTCTTCCCCTTTTTCTTTTTATTCGAAATCGGCAAACCAAAATTAAATCCCAAATAAATATTTTGAATCTTTTATAAATTTTTCCAACAATTGATCTGAGTCATATATGATATAAACAACCCTAGAAAAATATAAAATCAATTTTACAAATAGTTTTTAAGCCGATTTCATAATTAACTAAAAATTAGGGTTTCTAATATGTTTTAATTATTTCGAGCAATATAAAATGCATGAACATTTTTCCCATGCATAGATCGAATTAATATGATGAAAAGTGAGTTATAAAAATACCTTTGATGATCCTTGATAATTTTATGAATTTATAGAATTCGGTTGCTTATTCGAACCCAAAACCAATACCAAAATCGAACAAAGCCTTATAAAATCTTCCCACTATTTTTCCCACAATCCTTGACCTTCAAAACACCCTAAAAAAATCGTCTTTGCCCTTGGAAAATTCTGTGCCGTCACCTTTTAATTTTTAGGGTTTTCGGTGGTTTTTGTTTTAAGGAATTAACAAATAAAAATGTATAAAAGAGATATACTAGGTATTTGGCCGAATTTATGGGCCTTTTAAAAATGGACTAAATCAGATTTCAAACTTGCATAATTTATTTTGTTATTATCCAAATTAATTTGATTTAATTTGTAAAGTTATAAATAAATAAATACATATATTTTGGCATAAAATATATATGCCTAAAATTAATTATTTTTCTTATATAATATAAGGTATTTTGATCTTACATAAATTTCATAATTGTCATAAGTTGCATTTTTATAATTTCTAACCTTTAAATGAATTTTATTTAAGCTTTTATGAAATTTTCTTGCATTAGGGGTATTTTGGTAATTTTACACTTGTTGAGATTTTTAGGTTTTACACATCAAGTCTTTTAAACTGGAGAAGCTTTTCTTGCATTGATTCAATCCATGCAGGGTCGGTCATAGCCTCTTTGACATTTTTTGGTTCCATAGTGCTTACCGTTAATGCATACATGCACATGTCACCATTAGATCAAAGTTGATTCCTAGTCAAAACTAGTCGTGAGGGTTCTCTTATCACTTGTTCTAGAGGGCGATCCTTAGTCCACTGAAATTCGTGAGGGTAAGGTTGATAAAACGTATACATGTTCGACGGATCCACATATTATGAAGATGATGATTCAGCAGCACTTGTGGATGGAGTAGCAAAAGGATTAACAAATGTATTGTCATCGAACATAGCATTCAGAACATTATTAACAACTATTTTGTTGGTGTCGGTGCGGTGTCTGCTATTTTTGTAGATGCCGTTGGAGTCTGACGAACTGGAGGTGCTTGAGCTGCCGGGGTAGTTCTTGGAGCAGTTGACGGTTGACCACCAATATTGATCATCATACATAGCATCAGAACTGTAAAATCCATTTCACCTTCAGATGGTTGTTGGAGTTGTTTATTGTTGACGAGCACAAGTAAGATGAGTCCTAAACTGATTGGTTTTTTATCACGAGTCATGCCATAAAGCTGGGTTTTGAATGCTTTGTTTTTCTGTTCAAAAGCATAGCTGAAGCTCATCAGATGTCACATTCATTGTCTCACTCTCTTGATTTTCTTTTGTCTCCTTCGGTTGTAATTTAAGCACAAGTTCGCAGGAATAACCAATGAAATAGCCAATATCACCTTTTGCACCAAGCTTCCCAACATCTTCAAGATCATTCTTGGGATAACAGAGAGCCCCAAATACATGTAGAAAGGAGATATCCAGTTTTCTACTGTTAATGAGCTCGTATGGTGTTTTGTTAAATCGACGATGAATAATGGAGCGGTTTTGAGTGTAGCACGCAGTAGCAATCATTTTAGCCCATAAGAATAATGGTGCACAAGAGAAAATCAACATTGTTCTAGCAGCCTCCACTAACGTCTAATTTCTTCATTCTACGACTCCATTTTGTTGAGGTGTTCTGACAGAAGACGTTTGGTGAGAAATGCCAACACTATCAAAGTATTACTTAAGGATTTCATTTTTAAATTCTGTGCCGTTGTCGATTCTTATGATGATGCCAGGAGACTGAAGAAGGACAGTAATTCTCTTCAGGAAGGTTTTAATTACTTCTGGTGTTTCATCTTTTGATCTGAGAAAGTATACCCAAGTATAACGAGAGTAATCGTCCACAATCACCAAAACATACCACTTTCCATTTATGCTTGCAATTCACATTGGACCACACAAATCCATATGAAGAAGGTGTAACCTCTGCTTAGAATTTGGAACTGGTTTGAGTGGGTGAGATGCCCTTTTGCTTTTTCCTTGCTCACAAGAGGGACAAAGATGTTCTTTATGATATTTGAATTTTGGAAGACCGGTGACAAGATCGTTTTTGGCGAGGTCATTGATGGCGTCAAAATTAAGGTGGGTAAACGTTGATGCCATAACCACGACTTGGTAGAAGTAGCACGAGCCATGAGGCAAATTGGAGAAGCAGAGGCCATTTCATGGAAATTGATTGTGTAAAGGTTAGTTGTGCGATTTCCTTTTAACAAATCGACTCCTTCTAAGTTTCTGACGAAACATGTATTTCTTTAGAAAGCGACCTCTAAATTAGAATCACAAAACTGCCCAACCGAGAACAAGTTGTGCCCCAAGCCCTCAACGAAATAAACCCTGGTGATCAAAATATTTCCCCATTGAAGATCTCCGAAACCCAGAATTGCAGCAACATGATCATTTCCAAAGCAAACAGTTCCCAAAAATTTCCTGACGAAATTGATGAGAAGCTTTAGATTCTTGGTTATATGCTTAGAACAACCCGAGTCGACGCACCATAAACAAATTTGGATAACCTGCCAAGAAAAGAAGTAGAATTGGAAACCGTTTGATTGTAGGTTCCGGAGGGTTAGACGTACATGCATTATCACATTGTTAGTAGACAAGTTAGATTGACTCTTAGTTTACACTGGATTGGTATTATTTTCTTTAAGGTAAAAAAGTTTCCAGTTGTGTGGACCACCTTAGGCAAAGATCTTGGTTTAATAGGCTTAGGTGAAGCAAGTCTTTTCGTTTTGGACCCTACTTTTCTTAGGCTTCCTAACCTTTGCTTTTGTTTCTTTTGATTTTTTAATTTTTGAAACATTTGCCTTCTGTTTCTTACCACAGAGATTCTGTCATCACATAATTATGGCACACATACATCATGATTGCAGTAATTAATCATTGCTTACACATAGCACAAACAATTCTGAATTTTATCATGCGAAGGCAAGCTTAACGTAATTACATTCAGATGACATGTGTTTCTTATTCTTAGAAAGCAGTAAATTCCTAGGGTGTTCTTCTACTTCAACTTCTTTATTCTTGTTGCAGCTACTTTTAGACGCTGAGGGGACCCTATCATTCTTTGTATTGCTCCTAGGCTGTGGCCTTCTGGTCTTAGCAGTGTTGTCTACTCCTGTAGAAGATAAACCATTTGAGTCAGAATTAACATCTTTCTTAGGGATGACATGAGGTTGTGAAATAGTGATCGGATTTGTCCTAACGCTTGCTCTAACTTTGTTAGAAACAGACTTTTCTTCCCTAGAAGGATTAAAAGGAATAATCCTAAACATTCCTGGGGCAATCACCTTATCATTTTTCACAACTTTTGATTCTTGTGGAGTGGGTACCGAGTTTGAAGTGACTGGTTTTGACAAAGCTATGTCTTATCAATCTTGGGAAGACCCTTAGATTTTGGAAAAGGAGTTACCGCATAGAGTTTTGATCCAGAAGAAAAAAGTGGTTTTCCCAAAATTGATTGCTTACAAAACTAAGTATTCACACTCGTACCTTTGATTGTGTCCTTTTGTTCAAAAATCTTATCAAATAATTGAGCTCTTAACTTAGCATTTTCATAGATCGTGTCATGTAGTTTATCTTGCAAGGAGTCAATTATTGTTTTGGTCTGAGCCCGTGTCACTGAGATAGAGTCAAACAGGTTTTTGTATGTGGTCTTAAGATGAGCATTTTCTTTTTCATTATTTCTAACCTTGAAAAATCTATAATCTAACGTTCTCAATTTTATCGTTTCTACAGACAACGGATCAGGGTAGGCATACACATAGAGTATCCTTACTTTTACCCTTTTGATCTCCCAACTGAGCTTGCAACCGTTTGATCTTTTGTTGCATGTCATTATAAGCTTTATCGTACATAATTTTGTCATATTTGCATTCTTCACACTTTTTGTACCAATCATTCCAAAGTTTAGCATATTTATTCTCCTTTTTAATGATACAATTTTCAAATCGTTCTTTCGTACGGTCAAGCTCAGTTTGGAGATTTGATGAATCTACAACAGATGGATTTTGCACAATAGACATAATATCTTGACTGACAACTGCTCTCAAGAGACGTTCGATTTCCAATTCCAAGCCTTCGGGTTTGGCAAGAGATTCATCAGCTTCTTTTGCAAGAGATTTGAAGTCTCGAACAAATTCGGCTGCTTCTTTCAAAAATTGTATTTCAAAATTTTGCAATCTAGCATCAACTTGGTTAATGATAGGGAAAATTTCATCCTTTACAATGTTGCAAACCTCTTAGTGAACAGAAGATGAGCAATTGTGTATATCCAAAGTTATTTTTTGTTTGACAACACGTTGAAGAGTCGCAATGGTGCTTTTTTTACCTCTTTAGAAATTTGCGTGCAACACTTGGTGTAGTATCATCCAAAAATTCTTCATTTGGTATTGAAACATGATTAGAGCATTGGTGTTTGGAAAATAGTATTTTGAAAAATACACCTCTTCTCGTGACTTGGCCGTTTGAGAAACAAAAACCCTCGAAAGATGATTAATCTTTGTATAATTTGTCGGTTTTATTTCTTTGTTCAATTGTTTCATTTTTAAGCGACTCTCTTGAGCAAGTTGCAGTGTCTCCTTTGAATCATACACAACAGGAGGATCATGCTTTTCTAATAGAGTTTTTCCATCATACAAACTCTGTTGTTTCTGCTGAGCTTGCTTAAGATAAAAAGGATTTTGATAACCCAAGCCATTTTGTTCGGTGTGTAAAAGTGTCTGGCTTAGTGAAGCATGTGCATCGGTTTGAATCGATTGGACCCATTTTAACCAAAATATTAATCCAAGTCCTTTATTTATTTCAAGTTGAATTTGTTATCAAGAAGTCATCTTTCAACGTATTTTGAAATCAGACTACAACATTTTCTTTTCTTTAAGAAGAGAAGAAATAGTTGATTTTTCCTTTGAAAGCTGTTTATTTAAGTTTGAAATTTCCTCATTCAAAGTCGTTATTTGTTTACCGAAACTTAAGTGAAGTGCATTTATCTTTTTAGTAAGACATTGTTCTTGATAAACAGACTTTTGATAACATCTTTCAAGTTTGTCATATTTTTCTTGACTAATTTCAAAACACTTTTCTTGATTTTTATATCTAGCAAGCTCAGTGGTCAAATCAGCATGTGTCTTCTTTCTTCTTCTTTTTTTTTGCGATATGCCGAGTTAACCTTTGCAACTTCAATTGCCAAATTATTATATAATGATTCAAAGTAAGCACGTGTTTCCTCAACAGTTGCAGGATGTTGATCTATTGTTCCCCCACTTTGTTCCATATTAGAAACCTCAGAAATAACATTACTATCATTCTGTTGTACTTGGTGTGGTTCAGGAATGGGTTCGAGTAGCTCAGTATACTTCTCCTCTTGAGTGAACATATTAAATATATCATTATTATAGCAATTGTCATAATGGTGTACCTCAGCTAATCCGTCTGAATCATAGACGGGAGCCTTGTCAGTCTGAGTACCCGATGTAGATGCTTGCTGCAAATTAGCCATCAAAATGTAGTTTTCCTTAATCTCATCAAGATCTGCTGCAGCAGCCATCAAGTCAAACTCTTCAGCTTGGAGTTGGATTCCTGCTTCTTCCTTTTGAGCAATCAACAACTGAGTATGAAGATAAGCAACATCCCTTCTCCTTGGTCTGACTGTGCAGTTCCTAGCAAGATGACCCAATCCTCTGCAGTTGTAACACCTTATTAGATTACCATTATTCCCAATTACATTACCCTCAGCCCGTGCTGCTACAACATTACCATTCCCATTCGGATTCTGATTAGCAATCCCTGGAACAACAATAAGCCCATTCTGATTTCCAACATTTTGAACATCCGAATTCTTAACTGCATTCTGAGCAACCTAATTCCTGACATGCATTATACCTATTCTGATTACTAACATTCTGTCTAGCATACTATCTAAACTGATTCCCACCATTGCCTCCAACTATCTGCATCTGTTTGTCTTGACCCATTTACCCGGTTGTGCAATCTGCCTGTTGCGTAGGTTTGATGAAATTCTCTGGTTGTTGTTGGTTGGTGTTGAGTAGTTTAGTTTGAATGCCTTAGCCATTAGAACAAGTGCCATGTTCATTGCAGTTGTGGGATCTGTAATGTCTTGGGGATTTGGCAAAGGTTGTTGCATGTAGTTATGATTGAATGATGGTTGTGGTTTATAGTTGTCGTTGGGTTGTGGTTGTTGCATGTAGGTACTTGATGATGGTTGATCTGGGTGAAACACTGGATAATAGAAAGGATTGTTGGAATTTGCCATGAGTGCCAAAGGATCATGTGTTTTTGCAAGTCGTTCTGCTCTTAGATCATCTACCTCCTTTTGAATGTATTTCAAGAAATCATTCAACTGAGTGTAATCTGCTGTATGCAAGTCATTTGTTTGATGAACAATGGTAACATGTCGACTCCATTCTGGTTGTAAGTTGTTCAGGAACTTGAGATTACTAGCAATCTTTTCTGAAAAGTGTTTATTTCTCTTGAAATCATTCATCAACTTTGAGAAACGATGATAGTAAGACTCAATCGATTCCCCATCAGTAGAAGTAAATCTTTCCCATTCATTAAACAACTTAGCCTTTTTCTCTTGAATTCCAATATCTGAACCTTTCATCATTTGTTGAACACGTAACCAGATTTCCTGAGCAGTTTCACAGCTATCAACAGCAGCATAGATGTCTTCAGGAAGACCGAGAAGTATGGTCTGAATTGCTTGATCATCAACTTCTATATGTTTAATTTCTGCTTTCGTGAGTTCGTCATCAGTTTGTTCATGAAACGTCTCAGGAACAGGAACTTCACGGTTTGGATCACCTGGTTCAGGAATCATTCGTCTGACATATGGGCCATTTATGATGGAATTGTAGATTAACTTTTCGTTTGGTCTACTCTTTGCATAACGAAGAAGATTGGGCATGAAGGTTGGTGAAATACACTAACCTAAATTCGACCAACAATTAACAATAATAATAGGATTTTAGCTGAAAATTCTTGAGGAAGCTACACATACCAAGAGAGAGATGAAACAGTAGATGATTGGGCATGAAGGTTGGTGAAAGAAAGACCTGTATACACGATTTATATAAGGAAGCAAATCAAGGTAGGTAGAAAAGAAATGAACACTAAACTAATAACTATGGGTGTAAACGAGACGAGACAAGTAGCGAGTTACTCGAGATTGACTCGCAAACTACTAGAAATCGACTCGATCTAAACGAGTCGAGCTCGAGTTCAAGCTACTCGAGTATACTTTCGAGTCGAGTTCGAGCTCCAAAATACTCGGCTCGTGAAGCTCGCGAGCCTTATCAAGCTTCATATAAATTACACTTTTACCCTTTTATATACATAAATCGAGTCGAGTCGAGCTTGATATGCCGAGTATTTATCGAGTTCGAGCATGATATGTGGAAATAATTAAGCTTGAGTCGAGTTTCGAGCTCGAGTTTTATATGACGAGTCGAGCTCGAGCTCGAAATATAAAGCTCGGTCGAGCTCGAGTCGAGTTTCAAGCTTGAGTTTTAGTATTCGAGTCGAGCTCGAGCTTGGCAGTATACGGCTCATTTACACCCCTACTAATAACCCAATAAGCATGCGACAATGTTTTAATGGCTCAACTTATAACCCATTTAACCAAAACGACATAGTTCTACTCAAAATGATCTCATTAATTACCAAAATAACATCGTTCACGCACCTAATGTATAATAGAGTAATTTTATTCCCCTTTCTTCGGTAAACTTTGTGATGATAGAGATATATCTTCGTATTATTCATAATTGTGTCTGCCATTATAATTAGGCTTAGTAGTGGTAAGGCTAAAGATTATCTCTAACAAAAAAAACTTACGTCGCCATAATCATTTTAAGAGCATAGATTTGATTATTTATTTGGAAACATATATAATGAGCATATATCTAAGGTTTATGACGTATCACTAGAAATGCATACACAGTACGTATATCATAATATTTGCTGGATTTATAATCTTAAATGTGCAACGGAGGTTATAATTTAAATCTAGAGTAAAGTAGACGGATCGTGGATTGTTTATGTGTGCTTTGTTTAAAAATGAATCTATTGTTTTTGAGAGTTTTTAGTTACATTCGCAGTTCTTAACTTTGCAAAGAATGACACCTGTAGTCATCTTTTTAACGATCGCATATTTTGCCGTTATGCTCATTCAAGTGCCTTCCATGTGAGGGCATATACATATATCTACTAATTCATGTTTAATATCATTTTTTCATCTCGTTTTTTCTTTTATTTAATTGGAGAAATTTGCATAACCGAAATTGAAGAAAACATTTATTTTCAACTCAACTCAACTTTGTGGCATATTGCTAAAACTAGAAAATATTTATGCGAACTACCAATATTGCCCCTTCGTAATGCATTTTTCATTAAGGATGTCACTTTTTCAAAGTATTGACACAAACAAAAACAAAAACAAAAACAAGGTATGAATTAAATTTACTATTTATTTATGTTTGATTTGAAATGATTATTAAAAACCTGATATAATCTTTCATGCATTTATTTTAAGCAAAATTCTTTTATATTAATAAAGACGAAGTTAAAAACAAAATAAAGCATGATCAGATAATAATCAAACAAGTAAAACCAAATAATTAAATAAAACATACAAGACCCTAATAAAATGCATAAGATAAAAATTGTATGTTGTCTCCCACCAAGTGCGATTTATTAACGAGTATTGTAGTAAGACTCAAAGTCATAACTTATTACGTGACTCCATCATCTGTCACGCATTCACTATCTTATTTTCCATCTTATTATCATAGATGAAAAAGTTATGTCCTTCAAAGTTCTTATCATTAAATATTTCACTTCTTCATTTTCTAGATTCCATCTCACTTTCTTTGCTCATCTTAATTCTCTCCCCCAATGGGAAACAAATGTTCTAGGTCATTCTTCTTCTTTTTCCTAATTCTCATAGGGAAATTTAACGTCTTAATGAAACTAACCTTACACTTGTGTGCTCTAAGTGTCATTGATCTCTAGCGGTAGTTTAGAATGGTGTTCCTCGAATGACGGGAATGTATTCACCTTCTTTTATGTCTACAATCACAAAGTCTACGGGATACACAAAATTGGACACCTCAACTAACACATCTTTAGTAATTCTTATAGGGCATAAATAAGAGTGGTTCGCTAAAGAAAGTTGAAAATTTATCTTAACGATCTTTTCACTGGTTAACTAATTGTAGATGGTTAACGGCATGATGTTCACGTCGGATCCTTATTCAGCTAATGCATTCATGTATCTTAAATCACCTATGCTACATGATGTCACAAAGTTACCACTTAATTCCCGCTTCTTTGAAACCTTTTTTTCTTCAGAATTGCATTATATAAGTCTATAACCAGATTTAACCTTCCCCGCTAAAAGACAAAAATAGGAGCGTCAGTCTAGTGGCCGCCCCCTGATAGGCTGAGCGACCCCCAGATATATTTGGGACTGCCGGGACCGCCACCAGGAGGACGTAGGATAGTACTGCACTATTCTCAGCAAAAAACATACCTCTTTGCATGAATTTTTCAATATCTTTCTCTCTCTAAAATCTGTTTTCTCATCACTAAATCTCTTATACATTGTTTAATCTTGTTTACAAGTGAATCTAATCTTATCTTCTTATCCTCCTTCGTATCAAGTGCCAGATAAGAATACCGATTCGCCAGAAACGAAATGTATAAGATTAGTGATTTCTCCCTCTTCCTTTTTAAGATCCAAATCCTCTATTTTGATTTCTGTGTTTGGTAAATCGGATAGTGTATAAAATCCGACAATGTAGATCTGTGATTTGGGTAGTTGGTTTTGTGAATTAGTAGACTTGGTATAGCTAGATTAGGACTCGACATTTAGCTTAGTGTTAGAAAATAACGTAAGCGATGTGTAAACGGTTTTCTCCGCCTAAAGAGAGCTTGTTGACATAGTGAAATCTCGTGTCGAATACTCTTGGAGTGGAGTAGGGTGAAGAGAAGCTTCGTAGCCAAACAACTATAAATCTTGGTGTCTTGGTTTGATCGTTCTTTACCTTATCTTTTTATATTGTTTGTGTTTCTCATTTATTGTTTGTATCGTTATTACAAGTAGATAGTTATCTTGATTGGTTCATATTGTTGATTGATTGAACATATACTCGAATCTAACAATTTTAGAAGTAAAAATTTAAAACGCCAATTAACCTGTAAATTATTCACCCTCGTTCCCTTCTAGTTTCCACAATAGTGAAATAGTTTATAAGGGATAGTAAAATTTTCATAAGGTGATGGTAAAACAGTTTTCATGTGATAATAAAATAGGTTATTAAGTAATAATGATATAGTTTATATGATAGTAGAAAATAGTTTATAAGATGGTAGTTTACTAGATGATGGTAAAATAATTTATTACGGTAGTACAAACAGTTTATAAAGTGTCAGTTAAACGATTTTATTATTGATAGTACAAATATTTTATAATGTGGTAGTAGAATAATTTATAAAATGATAGAAAAATAGTTTACGTACCGAAAATAAATGGTTTATAAGGTAATAACGAAGTGATTTCTAGTATGATAGGAAAATAGTTTATATGTTAGTAAAATAGTTTATGAAATGATGGTTTATCGACCGATAGTAAGTTAGATTATAATTGATAGTAAAATAGTTTATCATGTGGTAGTAAGATGGTTCATAAGGTGATTGTAAAAAGGCTTATAGGATTATAATAATTTAAGGAGTGGCTTGCATAACTAAATAGAGAATTAAAGTAAAATTGACAAAATTTTCATGACACATTAATTTGATAGATAATTTAAAATCATCTACACGGTACAACAAAAATTTAAAAGAAAGTACAACGCGAATTCCCAAAGGAAATAGAGTTCTATGATATTTCCAACTTAGGTTTCACTAGGTAAAACGGGGGTCTCTCCCTAAGCATTAATGTTATCTGCAATGTTGTTAGGGTCTTGATCGGCTTCTCCTCCTCCCAAAGCACACACCCTTCCACGTGCTTCACTACTTTCAGCTTGGTTTCCACGTTTATGATTCTATAACTTCGGGCATTCACTACGATAGTGCCTTTTTTTCCTAAATTTAAAGCAAGTAATGGTTCTTTGATTTGCCACGGGGGCTCTTTGATTAGTTGTAACTGTGGTTCCCCTACAATCCCTGGCCATATGACCGACCTCTTTGCAATTCTCGCACTTTGCAGTGCACGGTTCATTGTGGTGTAAATTGCTCTTGTTGCAGTGTGGTAGCTTCCCAGCATAAACCTTCTTGTTGCTTAGCCCAACAGCATGTGCTCTAATCACTTTGTGTTCTTTGTTTTGTCTAGAACTTCGACCGTGGCCACCTTCCCAATTCCTCTTGTTGCTAGCATTCTTTACCATCTTGTCTTCCTGTCGTTTGGTCTGGTTCATCGTGACTCACGAGCCACGCGGGTCTTTGTTTCGTAGATTTCAATAGTCTCAATCGCACTAGCAACTCGCTGAGTTATAATCTGCTCGATTTATGCGATACTTAATCCTTGATTCATAGTTGCCATTGCCTCTTCAAGATCACAAGAAAAATGATACACAGTGAGGTTCCGTCCAAGGTAAAATCACGTCACACAATAAGTACAATATATATAAGATGAAATCACGACACGCAGAGATATACGATAAAAGCAGCCATGGCATAAATAAATCAACATCATAAATAGCATAATCATAACCAACAACATAAGTTAATACTTAATACATCGTTTTACATGAATAAAAGAGTACAAGTTTCTAATTAACGCTACCAACTGAGTACTACTCAGTAGGATACAATACAAAAGAAGCTACAAATGACTAATCTATGAAACGCCCCTTTCCCGACTCTTGATTTGACCAAAAATAAAAACTTTGTGAAAACGCAAGACCAGAAATGACCTTGTGTCATTATTTTATAAACTGACTAAAATAAATTACCATTCACTTCTTAAAAGTATTACTAAATGAAACTAGACTCAATTATCTTCGAAACGGCGGGTGGCACGCCTTCTAACTCCTTACAGTTTAGTTTTTACTTTTAAAAAGGTGGCTTTTAGGACCTTTTTCTGTGACGCTTTTTTAAGCGGCGTCCTAAAAACACATCTAATATGACGAGTTAATTTACAAGTCCTATTATCAAGGAAGCTAATAGGACATTACATGTTTTGGTCTTATTAGATGGGTTTTATATGACACTTACTCATTTTAGTCTCGTTGTGATATAACATAATACGACACTTGCTATTTAGGTCCTATTAACTTAAGTTTTATAAGACTCTAAGCCGTAGAGGTCATATTATATATAATCTAATATGACACATGTATATGCGTCATATTAGATTCAATTTTATAAGACATTTATATGGTTTGGTCGTATAATGAAGAATTTTAATAGGACACTTAGTAATACATGTAGTATTAAATAAATTTTATGTGACACTCATTTACTTTGGTTTTATTATGAAAGAAGCTTATTATGACACTTGATATATTAGTCTTATTATCATAATTTTTATCGAGTACTAGTTCGTTGGTGTCTTATTGTATTTGATCTTATAGGACACCTAATGTGTATGAGTTTTAACACATTTGATATACATTATTATCGTATTTTACAAACTTAAAATTATAACGCATATTAATACTAACGTTAGATTGTGGTACTAGTTTTTAACAATATTCTAAACATACACCACACTTCGAACCATTTAGGTTGAAAATGCCATTTGACTCATTGAACTCAACTTTAAGCATTAACATGAAAATTCGATTGAACTCAAGTGAAGTTTTGATCAAATGAGTTTCATATCCACTGAAGGTCTTAATATATCTCAATTCTATTGTCAAATCAGGCTTGGCAAGTTCATACTACGTTCGGGGAATACAAACATATAGCCGCTACACAAACTTTTTCAAATGAAAAATATTTATATGATTTGAGTTTGTCTGACAATTTAAACTCATTTTTATGTGGACTGGTTGATCAAAGTGTCAGACACCATAACACGTTGACAAAAAAGTAAAAAACGCATTATATTAATTATGTGTATAGTAAGTCGACTCGATTATATCCTAAATTTAATATAAAAAATTCACATGTAATTTATACAACAACAACAACGATACCCAATCCCTAGACATGATCACATGTAATTTATAATTTACATAAAATCACTCATTATAAATCTAAAACTTAATAGTATAAAATTTTGATTAATATTTAATATACCCTTATTATGTACATCCCCGCTAAGTTTTTTTTGTGTATATCCCGCTAAAAATTTGATTAATATACCAATAAGTACATCCCTCTTTTTTCCCTCCTAATTTTTTTATTTTTATATGCATCCAGCCTTTTGTGAAGCCCAAACAAACCCATTAGTCTTCATTTCTTATCATTTGTATCATATCTAATTTTCTCCTCCTCTTATCTCTCGACACAATAACATCAGCAAAACCATTCTCATAAAGCAAGGTAAATCATCATTCACATTCTATTACTAACTGTCCAATCTTTTTGTTTATGATAATACTATGTGAGTATATCCTAAACTTGATGGAAATCTAGGCTTATCATAAAATTTTAAAATATTGAAACCCTAATTTTTATTGTTTGATTAATTTTGTTTGATTCTTTACGATTTGTGTAATTAATTGATAAAATTGAGTAGATGATAAGTAGATGCCCTGAAATTTTGGCTATGTCTCCAAGCCTTGTTTTTTTATTAATATATTAAGTATTTTTTTAAAATAAGTTTTTATTTTTTGGTTTATTTGTTAGAGTTAAAATATGTGGTGTACTTATGCTTAAAATCAACTTGATAGACGCTATATATGTGACTTCGTTTGTATGGTATGCATATGTTATTATGAATTTGTGGATATGCTTATTTAAATCGAGTGGCTAATAAGTTTTTATCACAAAGCACAATAAGTAAACAAGGCACTAAGAATAAAAGTATTTTTTGACTAATTAGTTACAATAGAGTAACCATTTAGTGAATACATGATTAATTACGGAACATAGGCTCTTATTTTTGTCGAACATGGTTAAAGATTACACTAAAATGGGGGAGGAATGTTGGTAATTTTAGTGTTATCAACTATCATTTTATGTAATTGTGTTTTACTTGAGACCAATGGCCTTGTGCAAGTTTAGCTCAAGACGAGTAAGGAGGTGCGGAGTGGACACTCGTCATAGTTAGCTTGATATAGCCACGATAAAGATGCTGGGTCAAGGGGCAGTATACAAAGAATAATATTCTTTGGATATGTCATAACCGAAAATAACCACTTTTCGGTGGTTACTTAATAACCAAAAATAACCACTTTTCGGTGGTTACTTAGTGTCTTTTTATAACCATTGTGATGGTTGGGAAAATAACCGAAAGTAACCACTTTTTGGTGGTTACAAATAACCACTTTTCGGTGGTTATTTATAACCAGATTATGGTCTTATTTTCAAGATAGAACAACAAATAATACTCTAACGTTTTCTGATTGATTTCTCGTGCCTTAGATTTCAATTTCCAATCTATCTTATCCGATTAAGGATTTCGTGAACCCGAGGCATATATGGTCGAAATACTTTAATCTGAAAGTGATTACACGATTCAAGTTGATATCTAGATTTTAAACCATTCACACACAGATTTTCTTACAAAGATTAAAGTATTTTTTGGTTTTAATCATGGGAGACACTGTTAAGGATATGACTGCGAAGTTTGGAAAGTTAGATAAGTTTGAGGGGAATGATTTCAGGCGCTGGCAAAATAAGATGCACTTTCTTCTCACCACGTTGAAGGTTGTATACGTGTTGAGTACCCTTATGCCTGAGTTTGTGGAGGATGAACCGCTAGAGTAGACAAGGAAATGACGCAAGTGGGAGAATGACGATTACATCTGTCGTGGACACATCTTAAACGGTATGTCTGATGCCTTATTTGATGTATACCAAAACGTGGGTTCGGCAAAGGACTTGTAGGACAACCTTTAATCAAAATACATGGCAGAAGATGCTTCAAGTAAGAAGTTTCTTATTAGTAATTTTAATAATTACAAGATGGTTGATTCAAGGTCTGTGGTGGAACAATATCATGAACTCCTTCGAATTTTGAGACAACTTACACAAAATGGTTTGAATATGGATGAATCTATTTCTGTGTCTACTATCATAGACAAACTTTCACCCTCATGGAAGGATTTTAAACACACTTTGAAACACAACAAGGATGAGTTGTCACTGGTACAACTGGAAAGTCACTTTCGCATAGAGGAAACTCTATGGGCGGAAGAAAGTGGCAAAGGAAAGGGCAAAGAAATTGTTGGTTCTTCTTCGGTTAACATGATAGAAGTTGGTAAGAACAAAAACAACAACAAAAATACCAAGGGAAAGAAAAGGAATAATGATGGTAACAACGATGGATCCAACAAAAAGTCTAAATTGACTTGTTGGAAGTGCGGCAGAACGGGTCACTTTAAAAGGGATTGTAGTGTTAAAAAGAACAATGGTGGAAACACTTATGGTTCGTGATGTGTGTTTTGCAAGCTTTAAATTTATAATACTAGAAATACCGATTTTTTTACTAAAAACACAACACTCGGGAAGTATACCCGTTCGTGTATAGTATAGCTTTAGGTAAGTCCAGGTCGTTCCACGGGAATTAAAGTTTTCACAGTTTGTAATCAAGGTGCTAAGGTTAATAAGATTGTCACGGATCAAATTAACCAAATCTTGCATATATCGAATGTTGTATAGAAAGTGATTAAAAGATGATTCAATCAAATGATTAAGGTATGTTTGTTTAGGAAATGATCACTAAGATAATGATGTGTTTGGAATAGTGTTTATAAGTTTAGAAAATAGAGTTATCACAGGTTATAAATCCTTTCGGCCTTTAAATATAACTAGTGATTATATCGATTAATAACAACAAATCCTTTCGGCCTTTATAAGTTATTATAACTAATATAGTAAGTGGAATGATAAAACACATATATAAAAGAACCCTTTCGGCCTATATTCTTGTATAAAATATGTTTTACCAATTCAATAAACACATATCCAAACGCTCCATATCCAAGATCACAAAATGCCTAAACAAACATAAGATTACTACTCCATAATCAAAGAAGTAATAAAACACATTATGAACTCAAACAATTCAATAATAATCATATTCAAAGGATAAACAAGATTATACCAAATTCCAAGAGCAAATGATGATGATTTTACAAGAATTTCCCAAGAACACTTTATTATATTCAAAGCAAAACCTAAAAACTATGAACAATTCTGTCATAATTGCTTATAGATTTGAAATAACACTTCAATTACGCTTCTTTTATGGATCAAAATATGGGTTTGTTGATGAACATCAAGCAAAACCATCCAAATTCCTTCAAGAACACCTCTAACTTTGATTCTAATGGTGGTGATGATGGTGTTATCAATGGTGGTTTGGATCAAAGGTTTTTCAAGCCTTTATCACCAAAAACACCTATCCTAAGTGTTACACACGAAGTGGGATGATGTGTGTGAGGATATATGAAATAAGAGAGTTTAGGAGGGTATTTATATGCTTTTAGGGGGCCAAAGTACGCCGCACAAACTTATTTGTGCGCCGCACATCAGGTGTTAATGCATTCAGCATTTAATTGCCTTTAATTTTTCCACAGACTGAAAAGTGCTCCACACTTTGGGTAAAACCGCCACACTTTCCGCAACTTCAACACTTGGCCTTTTTAATTCTTGTAGATAATTGAATTCTCTTCGTGTGGTCTCTTGAACCAACTAAAACGGAGTTCGTATGACCGAGTTATGGCCAAAATAGTGAACAGGTGTCGAGAGATCATTAACTTGAGTTATTTCTTCGTTTAAGCTTCAAATCTTTGTGTTTTCTTCTGTTTTCTTCCACGACACATATCATAAACCTATAATAGCAAATATAGTCGATTAAGTATCAAAAGTTCACGAGAGATGATCAAATATATATAAATAACGCCGCCAAAAATACGTATAATTTTGGCGTTATCAAAGACTCGTTAATAAAGAAAAGCGCTTATTGAAAGGCAACCTAATCTTTTATTTTACGCATTTTAGGAGTGTCGTGTGTTTTTAATTTTCATTAATTGTCTTATATGTTTAAATTATATGTGATAACGCTTTATTTTGTTTTTAACTTCGTCTTAATTGCAAACAAAGGTATTTTACATAAAATAAGTGTAGGAAAAAATATCCGGTTTTCAAGAACCATTTTAAACATGTAAAATAGATAATTTAAGTTAATTTACACTTTTATGTTTTTTTTAGTTTTGAGTCATATGTTTGTACTAACCGTTTTTGTGGTATATGCAATAAATTTTCCCAGGATATCATTAATAGGTTATTTTTGCAGAAAACAAAACCGCAAAATCTGTCAGGTGTGCTTGACGGAGTCATGATTCATTCCTGACGACGTCAGCACTTTTGAAAAGCCCAGATCAGGGTAAAGATAATCAATAACCTAACTACGTACCAAAGATGGTTACCAGATATCACTTGGAGTCGTGTAATCACTTTCTAAAGTAAACTATTCGACCCTATTGCATAGATATCACGAATATCTACTTGGGATAAGACAAAATGTGTGTTCTTGTTTGATGCACCAATCATGAACCCTTTTGCATCCAAGTGTTTTGGTTTTTTTTGTCTTCTTCATGCAATTATAATCTCTTATTTATAGGAGAATACTTAAGTCCTTGGTCAAAGAATTATGAGAGATTATAGGAGATATAATCTCATCCATAATTAGCCTCCTTGATTTCAGGAATTAGTGGTTACATGACCATATTAATCGTGGTTATTAAATGTGATTGTAACTTACCATATGAAATGGTCAAAGCAGTTACAAGTATTAATTCATACTAGCGTGTCAATTTAGTCAGTGTCTAAACCTTCAGCTAGGCCTACTGAGGAGCATACTTCCTCTGAAGGATTACTCCCAATATATCCTTCAGCTTAAGCTGAAGCTATCAGGCCTGATGCTGTCCTCCATCCAGAGTCTCATCTACACTGAAGAGTAAACTCATTGAAGTCTATCAGCACTAGAATTCTTTTTTTACCACTAGCACAGTCAGGTAGTTTCAGTGACCTATGGGTGTACATCCGACCTCCAGCCTCATTATTCAAGTATGAACTGAACCTACAATTGAACTAAATTTCCATCATAGATGACCACAACTTTGCAACTTTAGGTAAAAGTTTGGGCAATTCTTTCATCGAGAACGGACCACCAAACCAAATCAATTCAACTAGCATGGCAGCTACAATCGTAACTTGGCTTTTTATTATAACCCATCATGAGAGTCGATCTAATGTGTTGTTTGTGTATTAAGAGACTCAGGTCTCAATCTTATTCACACATATAAATTTGAGTCTGTGACAAAGAATTTTGAATTTGAATCAAATAATGTTGTTTGTTTATTTTGGAACGTCAGGGTGATTAGAATAAAAAAGTAGTTTATAGTTAATTAAGGGGAAAATAGTCTGAAAAAGCATCAAACTTGTCATGTTTTCCTTTTGTAAGCTATGAACTTTTAGTTTTTCTATCGTATGCCTACACTTTGCCAATCTTCCTATTTTATGACATCAAATAACGTCTATTCTATAGCAACACTTATACCATGTACTTTACCAATTTTTATATATTGCAAAAATGTTAACTTAATCATTTTAATTTGGAGAACTATCAGTAATTATGGAGTACTTGGTGAAAGCTAACTAAAAGGCACGCATTCTGGAGCTTAAACGAAGATATTTTGAAGATTATTGTTCTGACATCCAATACGCCGTATCCATCAAGGAAGATACGGCGTATTTGTGCCTGCACTCACCAAAGACCACTGAAACAAGATCCAATAACCCGTATCCACGAAAAGCAATATGCCGTATTCAAGCTAAATAGGAATAAAATATTCTGAAAGATATCAAACATGGTCCTTACTCAAAGAAAACCCCAATACGCCGTATCCAAGACTTTGGATATGCCGTATCAAACCGACTTTAGACGCTATAAATAGAAAACTTAAAAATGAGTTGTAAGTGTGCTAAATCATATTCTCGATACTTAAACCACAAAAGTTGATTTTCAGAGGAGAAAAATAACAGAAGAGGTCGAGCAACGCTAGTCATTCCATAGTAGACAACGAGTAATTTCTTATATATACTCTTGTAATCGAATCAGTTTTTTGGTATCATTCGTTAACTCGGTTAGTTTACCTTGGCTAAATCATTACTTTTGTATTAATTATGATGTTTGAAGGCTAATACCTTTGGGTATTAGCCATTATTATGAAGATCTTAATGTTTGTTTTGTTTATCTCGATTTCTTATTTTAATCGTTTAATTATTGTTATGTTTATCACATGATACCTGTTACGTTGCTTTTGTAAATAACCGAACTATCATTCAACTGATCTATGATACCCCCAAGTGAATCTAACAGACGGGATAGCTTCTAGATATAGTAATATGTATAGGTGGAACAAATAGGATCAATAATAACGTCCCGCTTGCCTTGATCGAACAAGTTAGACTGTCGTAGGTGGTGGCTTGGTACTAACTAATAACGTTCTAATTCTTTGGTATACAGTGGAATGTGGACTACCACCTAATACCTGTTACCATTAAAGCAGATAAGTTGTAAAGTCTTTAAGAGCTAGGGTTCGTATATTTCGTACACCGTGTCATCCTCTAGATGAATTATAATCAATATATTAGGATGCTTTATGCGGATACGTTTAATTGTGACAGAATTCTATGTGTCTAGGTCTTAGGAAGAAGTAACTGCCGAGTCCTTAAGAATGAAATTGCCGCCTCGATAAGTATCATTGCACTCAACAAACCAACTTTCTAATGGATTAATAATGGTTAATTCCATTTTCTTATATTGGCTAGATCAGCATCTTTTATCTTCTGTTAAAATTGCTTGCGGTAAATTTAGTGTCTTGAATTGTATTTAGTCACCAACCACAAAACCGCTTGCCAGTCCTCTCAGACTGAAAACCCCCTATCCATTAATTTAAGAATTAACATAGATTTAGCATAGATTAGACTAACTTAGATTAGAAAAACCAAAGTATTAATAAATTGAAAGTGTTCCTCGCTCTAAGTGATCGACACCCTACTTACCACAAAACTCCCACCGACCGGGTACACTGCCCGTTAAATGTTGTTTTTTTGTTAAGGACGGTAAAATATAAATTTAAAACTTGAATCATAATTTAACACCACACAACGACACAATCAAGTTTTTGGCGCCGCTGCCAGGGAGTGAGAATTAATCTTGATTTTTATTTGATATTTTGGTTTTTAGATTAGATTAGATCTAACCCTTAGGATTAGTGTAATTTAGATTAGTGTATAATTCTGTATATTCTGTATATTTGTGTGTTTTATTGTTTGCGTATTTAATTATTTTTCTTAATACATTGTTCTGGTCGATAACCCGATACGACGTATCCACTTCCATTGGATATGGCGTATCCAACTTCTATCCAATCCAACTTTCTATCCAATAGTGCGTATTCATTCAAAAAGATTGATATGGCGTATTCAGTTCCATTGAATACGGTGTATTGACTATCTGATATAAAACAGATCTAGTTTTTCGCATTCAATTTCTGTATATCTGTGTTTTCTTTCTCCTGAGCACACCAACTGATTGTTTATCCCTTGTTTCAGGTAGTGCATGACAAGAAGTTCAACTAAGGAACTGTTTACACCTTTTAAGGATCCGAAACGAGAATTGATCATCTTAAGAAAGACTCAAGACACTAAATCTTTGATTGACGATCAAGATCGCCTGATTTTGATCGATTTTTTTTTTACCAAGAAGAATGACTCAGAGGAAGAAGTTGTGAAACAAATGGCCGGAAACTATGGAACAATACATGAGCAAAACTCGAGTTGACTATGGATCGAGAGTTGCTAAGCCTAAGATCGAAGACAAGGATAATTTTGAACTGAAAGGCCAATTTCTCAAGGAACTACGAACCAACACCTTTAGCGGTTCGGATCATGAAGATGCGAACGAACATATTAAGAAAGTTCTTGAGATCGTGGATTTATTCCACATCCCTAATATTACTATAGACCAAGTGATGTTTAGAGCCTTCCCTATGTCCTTAAATGGAGCCGTAAGTCGTTGGCTAAGAAACAAACCATCTGGTTCGATAACAACTTGGGAAAATCTGAAGACAAAGTTTCTAAGCAAATATTGCCCACCTGCTCGTACTGCAAAGAAAATGGAGGAGATCAACAACTTTCAGCAAGAACTGGATGAAAACCTCTATCAAGCTTAGGAACGATTTAAAGAACTCTTGATGAAATATCCTTAATACTATTTACCTGAGATGCAGGAGGTGGTCTTGTTCTATAATGGATTGGATGTTCCAACTAGATAGATTCTTGTTTCAATAGGTGTCATACCATTAAAAACTGCTACTGATGCTAAAGTAGCCATCCAAGAAATGGCTAAATACTCTCAAAAATGGCACAATGGAACATCAAGGACCAGAAGTACTAAAACATCTAACGGATTTGTAGCCATACACGTACAACTTAACAATCTTGGAAGAGAAATCAAGAAAGTGAATGAAAAAGTCTATGATGCTCAAGTAGGATGTGAAAAATGTAAAGGTGTCCATTACACCAAAGATTGTCCACTCAAGGAAGAAGGGAAAACCCTAGAAACATCTTACTACACATAATTTGGTATACATTTTCAAGGAGGGGGATATATAGCAACTGCTCCGAGATTCTACCAAAAGAACAATGCAAATCCTTCATACCAAGAATGAAGGCAATCTATGGAAGATACCCTGAGCAAGTTTATGATTGAATCAGCAAAAAGACATGAGGAGAACTCCAATTTGATCAAAGAGATCCGAGCTTTAACGGATGCTGCCAAAAAGAACCAAGGAGCATCAATTAAAACTTTAGAGATCTAAATCGGCCAAATGAGCAAGGTCCTACAAGAAAGAGGATTTCGAAGTTTACCGAGCTTAATAACTACTGAAATCACCCCCCGAGAGACCATGTCAAGTTGATCTCAACTATTGTCGAAGCTGATTCATACCCGGTATGCCATATGGGACCCTCCCAATACGCCGTATCCACTAGGCATAACCATACACTAATGTACGAGACAAAGCAAATGACAATTCTATTTCTAAGTCGTTTGAATGGTTATTATTGTGAAGAAAATAAGGAATCATACGGACCGCAATTCTCGGAAGCTTACTTTGAAGCTTCACATATCAATAATTCCATACCTAGAAAGGAGAAAGACCCAGGGAGTTTCACTTTACCTTGCTTTATTAATAATTTTTTCTTTAATAATGCCCTTGCTAACTTAGGAGCTAGCGTTAGTGTTCTCCTCCCCCCGTCACCGATCCTACCTTAACTTAGGACTAGGCGAATTAGCTCACACTATGTTGACAGTTGAACTAGTAGATAAGATTGTGAGTTATCTAAAAGGAATTGCTGAAAACGTGCTAGTAGGTATTAGTAAGTTTGTTTTCCCTGTAGATTTTAAAATTCTTGATATGACCGAAGGACATCAAAGTGCCCTTCAATCCTCGGAAGACTAAACAATTTTGTCTACGCGCCCGTGCTAAGAATCGATTATTCAAAGAAATATACTTAAGAGTTGGGGAAGATAAGAATTATTTTCAAAAGTGATAAACCTTCTAAGTAGTTAAATTAAGAGGTCTACATGTTAAACTTAGGAGAAAGAATGTGAACTTGACTAGAACATAGGCTAATGGGAGAGACTTTGGGTTGATAGATCATGTAGACCCTTCCTATTAAGGATTACATAGAACTAACGATCTCATGTACATTAGAAGCTATAAAAGAGATCAAGTTGATGATTTAATTGCCCACCATTGAAGAAGTTGATTTATTTGTAAATTGATGATTTAGACTAGAAATGGAGCTAGAATGGTTAGCAAAGTTTGGATAACCTAGTGATTACAACTACGATAAGAAGATCCGTATTGATTGTGCCTACAACTTGAGCTTCACTTACATGATTAGGTTTTTGAATTTTTTTGCATCTAATTTTTTCCTATCTTATACGTAAATGTAATGACCCAAAAAGTTTCATAACTCTATAATGACGGACAAAATGGAATACTAAGGGACATAATGTAGTTGAAGCCTTAATAACATACCTATCTTTGTTGAAACTTTCTCTATCTTAACATATTTCATAGTTTTAGAAGATATGGATGCTTATCGTGATGAAGGAATGGGCGATGTTATTTTTGGCGAACCGTTTTTTAGAGAAGTTGGGATTAATGCAAAACGGTTTGAAGGAATGATTATCATTTACAATGGTAAATAGAAGAAGATACATACCAAATGGTGCGATCCACATCCGAGGTTTAGAAAATCACCACACTAATGAACAATGCAACAAGATCCCACCATTACTAAAGGTAAGTGGAAGAGGATAAGATGAATGGAATCTCGTACTCATATCAAAAGCTTAAGGGGATCTACAAAGGAGTCTTAAACTTAGGGCCCGAATATGTCCGAGATGCAAAGATGGAAGAATGGCTCACATGCGGGCACATAAGCGTGCATGAGATGGAATGAAAGGAGAAAGCGAAGGAAAAAGTCTAACTTAAAGACTTCACTGAAAACAAAAGTGCTTCTCGGAGACAACGCCAGATTTGTTATTTATTTTTATCGAGTCTGTCTTCCCAATACATCAATACGGCGTATCCGCTCCATACCAATGGCGATTGATTGTCTGACGTTATCAGACCTTACTTATTTTATGCACTTTAAAACATTATTGTCAGTTCTGTCAATAAGGCGTATTCATGCACATGATACGGCGTATTCATCAGACCGACCCGTATTTAATATTTAGTTTAGTTTAAATTAATCGTAGGTACCAAGATAGGAATGCATGTTTTTCCTATAATTTGCACATAACCTCGCAAATTAGAAATCGACAAAGTTGGTAAAGTATCAAACATCTGGAATCTTATGTGTGATTGTAGTCATGGTGGAATCTAGATGCATTTACAACACACATCCTTGGCGCATAAACCTCACATATAGAATCTACCAAGCAAAATATCAGGGGGAGTTTCTCAATTCTAATTCTTTTAATTCTTATTTAATGTTAAACTATACAACGAGGACGTTTGTCATAATTCAAGTAGGGGCGATGGGAATTAGAATGATACTTGTTCTATTTTTCACACTAAAATGCTTAAATTATGCTCAAATTAAAAAAATTCAAGCATACTTTTGTGAAATTACTTGATACATAACCTGCACACAATAACCCTTGTTAGATATTATGAGGATTTAACCTTATCTGTTTCCAAATGTTTATCCAAATTCTACAAAAATATAAGTGTGTCAGTGATGTTGTAAACTTTAGAACTTGGCTTGATATATCTATTCGAGACCACAATAATGAGTACTATGAATTTTGATGGAGTAACTTGTTTAAATTGATAAAATTTTAGGATTACACCCAAAAAGCCTATGCATGTTATTTTATTAACTAACTATATTGGTTAGTTAACCCCCGTATAAACCCTTTATTTACTCTCATCTTAAGAGTAAGAACCCCCTAGAACAACCCGTAGAGCCAATCCTTTAGGAATTACACCAAATCTGTTTCGTTACACCTTTACACCTTAGCCTACCCTGTTAGATTATGTCCATTTATCAGATGCTAATTGCTTTAAGTGTAAAGCATGTATTTCCTGATTCTTGTGTCAATTTTCTATCTTTGGTACGGTTGGGAAGAAATTTGCACATTGCAAATGGAAATGTATAAAGTAATCAGAACTCATGGTACTTTTCACTAACACAATTAATGGACATTCCGAAGAATGAAGAATTACCTGAAGGGAATAACCCGAGATATAATAGATCGTGAAGATGGTAAAATACCAGCCGATTTTCAGTATGAATTAGCAAAAAAAAAAAAAAAAAAAAAAATATTTTAAAAATCAAAAAAATAAGAAAGATTGCAACAAAAAAAGGAAGGAAAGTTTAGAGATAATCGCAAGAGCTTAGACTGAAGGAATTATATGAAGGATCGATTATTCGTTGATACATCTTAAAAGTCAACGATGTACTGAGATTGTATAAAGTGGTAGATATCATCACTTGTCTTGTAAAATTTTGTAAAGTATAGGATGATTAGGAAGTTGACCGTTACGAGAAGCAAACTTAGGTTGTTGTTTTTTATCAATGATCAATACGTTTGTAAATAGTTATGTATTTATCATGGTAACGGTCGGGAAAAAGTGTCTAGCAAACCTAAAAACCACAACAAACAAAAACAAAATAACAATCTGTTACCTCAACCAAAATCATAAAATAACAACAAATCACCCAAATCACAACACAAACAAATCATCCTCATAAAAAAAAACCATTAAAAAAACACACCACGACACAAAATCAAATCAAAAAAACCACAAACATAATCATAACCCATCCCACACAACAGATCCCAAATCGTGATCTAAACAAAACCATCAACATCATGATAACATCATCAACATCATCACATACCCAGATCCTCAACCAAACAAGAAAGTCACGTCACACAGAAAAATCGAATCATAAAAAAACCCATGTCATGAACACAACAAACCAACCGACTGCAATGGTGGTTGTTTGAAAGGATAAATTTATTTTTTATGAAGCTTTTTGGATGTTGGCGGGTATTGATTTGAAAGGTTGTAATGGTTAGTTACTGTGACCGAAAGATATGGTTTTAGGGGTGCTAACAATCAGTGGATGAAAGGTAATGGAACTTGATTGTCATGGTTGTGTTTTGATGTAACAGATTAAAAGAATTCGTAAGAATTTGGGGTCGTGAATGGGATTGATTGTTGATATGAGTAAAGAAAATGGGTCGTTTAGTTTTTTTAGGTTAAAGAATTGTGATGATGAAAGGTTTATTTAGTTCTTAGCAGAATTGAATTTGTGGGGATTAATAGATAACAGTGGCTTAAAGAACTAGTATGGTAAATGAGCTGTTGATTGACTCGAATGAAAAATAGATGTTACTAGAAGATGGCTGCTGTTTCGGGCTCAGCTGAGTTTAATAGGATTAGTGGGTTGTGATGGATTTGCTATGTAGGAGAGTGAATATCATTAGTGGTTAAGGTAGAATGTAGCTGAAACCTAGTTGGCAACCAACTCAAATGAAGGTATCAGAGGTACATACGGGTCAGAGCCGAGTGAATGATTAACTAATGTTAATGGGACTGAGCTTAGAAAGCTGACATTGAAGTAACCATGGGGGAACTGATTTGATATCAGCGCGTGCATCCCCGGTCGCTGACCCGAACCATAGTCAACTGAATTGTGGTCTCTGATTGAAGCAGAGCCCGCTGAATCTGTCGACCCACTGAGTACGTAAGGTTTTACATAAATGGATTAGCTAAAAAGGGTATGACATCTGAGGTTTGTTCATGACATCTGATATGGTAAAGAAGAGAGGCTGAATAGCGGTTTTGAAGTGGGTCGCTGAATTGAACCACAAGTGGACAAGCCAACTTTACCAGACCGCTGAACCTCTTAATTGCTAAGTATGGTTATTCTCTGAACCATTTAGCTGAGTCACGTCATTCGTTGAACCAAACATCTGAACCGCTGACCACCTGGTTCATGACCCCCTGATCTGAACCCTCTGACAATCAACCCGCTAACCACTCAGAGGTTGTGTTTGTTCAGGGTGTGTTTTAGACATGAGCTGAAATAAGTCAGCTGCAAACATTAGTGTTTAAATAATCGTTCAACCCACCAAACCGAGTGACAACTCCATGTCAATAATTGAACCAAACCGTCTCTGAACTCGTGCATAGAAGCTGAGTGAATGGGTTTGCCGAGTCATAAGTAAACTGGTACATATCAGAAAAAGGCGGATGCACTTAGGTGGTTTTGGAAAAAGAAAAAAGGGTGATGAAGTGAGGGTGGTTGATATTGACAGAGATCATAGGTTATAGTTTGGGATTCCTATTTTTTTCTTTGAGGAACCTGGTATTGAACCATGTTAGCAAGCGTATGAAGTTTCGGGCTAAACCTGAAGGGCCGTCTTCCAAAGAGTATGTAACGATCAAAAGCTGCTTGTATTGCAACTCTTGAGGGGGAGAGAACACATCATTGCCAATGAACAAACTCATCTGATATTCATACCCATGTGTTCATTAGCTGAAGCCAAACATCATACTAGAAACCAACAACCAGATCCATACACATAAACACAAAAAATGATCATCTTCAAGAAACAACCAAATTCATAACAAAAAAAAATCTTTTCACACCCTCAAACAAAAAAACCCATGACACAAATCCCTCTCAGACACATCTACAAATCACAGATTCACATCACAAACACCATATAACAAAAACACAATCTCACCACGACAACATACACAAATCTTCAAGATTCCACAACAAGAATCCTGACATCCACATCTAAACTCAGTTACAAAACATCATGACACATACCCAGATCCCAATCGAATACATGAATGAAGGGTCAATTAGGTTGTTGAAGTGTTTGAAATGTGGAGTGATGAACTGAGGAAATCAAGGGGTTGAAAATTGTGGCTATGGCAGTTAAAGAACTAGCACAGGTGGTCGTATGGGTTTATTCAGTTAAAATAAATAAAAAGGTGTGTGTTTAGTTTTTTTTAAAACTGAAAGCCTGACTTGAATGGTGAGAAGTAGGGGGTACTGATATGAGTTAGATGATAAAAGCAATTCAGCATACTGTACCGTAGAACCCGCTGAACCCTGAACAGATTGCTGAAACTCGCTTAGTTGGTGTTGTTGCTGACTAACAAATAAGGGGTATATGGGAAGGTCTTTGAGATGATAAGCTATTTGCTCAGACTTGCAATATGGAGTTAAGGAACTGATAAAAAAAATCAGTTGGTAACTCGATTGTTAAGGAGGGCACCGAGGTCTGGGTCAGCTGAGTAAATGGGTTTGGGAGGAGCTAAGATAGAAAGTATCAGTGGAGTGGACAGTTGGATACACTAATGTTAAACTTGAACCCACTGGGTGCAGTCGCTAAATCCTTTAAACCCTCTGAAACTAAATCTTGAACGTGAATCAACTCGCTTGAATCTGAACCCTTGGTCAGCAAACACCCTTAATCAGCGAACCCCTCTGGCCGCTGAACCTCAGGTACTAATTGAGTCACTGAGCCCCCAAGATAACATTTGAACCAAAGGTAGATGAACCCGTCGTTGAATCAACCTTCGGACCTCAGGTCGCTGATATGAGTAATTGATAATACGGGTCGCTGACTAGAACTCTTGGAGGAGTATTTGAAAATGGATTATAGGTCAGCTATGTTTATTCAATAGAAATGGGAAGCTGATTAATTTTTCAGCTAAACCTCCTAATGAGTTACTCAGGGATTAAGGATGATGAAGTCAAGGTTGTTTATTGTCTGGTTCGGGCTTAGCCTGAATATAGGTTAGCTGTGGCTGTTCAATGGAACGGGTAAAACGGTGGGTATGATCGGAATTAGCTGGTGTTTGAAGTAAGAAGAAATATCAGGGTGCTTCGTTAATTGGTTCGGGCATAGCTTGATCGGGTATGTAAGATAGAAGAAGAATTACCAACTGATCTCTTGCTGATCTAATGGCTGACTTTGTGTTGAAGCTGACCTCTAGCCGTTGACCTCTATTCACTGAACTCGAACTCTAAACCCGGAAACTAGAGGTTGGAGGTTAAAGGAGTTTGATAAAGAAAGGCTGAGTACGAATTCAGATGAGATGTGTTTGGTTAGGTGGGTTTGAGATGTTCATAAGGAAACCATTTTTTTAGTATGCACATGTCTTAATAACTAATTATATGCTATACACATTAGCCTCGGGGTTCACACGACAAATACAGCTGAGGTACATTTTATATATCGTGTTTATTGTATTTTCGGTACAATAAATAACGCCATGTTAACTCGGGATCACTATGGAGCTTCTGAATAACTAAGATAAAGTACGTTATTATATCGGACTGGAAATCAAATAGTAGGCCCATTTAATCCTTCATATGGCCGGCCTATATGGATGAAAAGAGAGGGCTACGATAAAATACTTATTGGTCAAATAATTTTAGATATAACTCCTTATAAATTGAGTATTAACTCCTAATTAATATTTGATAACAACTTCCCAAAAAAGACTCCCTCCCCTCTCTTATTAAACAGCGTTCACAAAACACCTCTTTGGTAAGGGTTTTTATTTGTGTTCTTATTTTCTATCACTTTGTATCTAGTTTATTCAAGGTGAATTCCAAAGTTACGAGGTTAAGACTAGCATCGATTTGGTATACAAGGAAGTGTAGTGTGGATACATCATAGAGGTGATCTCCATTGATCACTTGGTTTCATTTGGTGTTTCATGTTGGGGTGAAGGTTACTGGTTAATTCTACCGATCACGCTACAAAGGTATTACTTTTCTTGTTTTTCTTTGATTGATCATATGACTCTATGGATCCGTTGATAGGTGCTTGATTCCACTGCGTTTAATCTTTGTTTATATGATAATATTTAATTCAGCTCCTATAGTGGTATCACGAGCCATCATATGATGTCATATGATAATCTTTTATGCGTAAAAATAGCTAAAAACGCGTGTTTTTAATAGAATCAAAAGGATAATTTTAAAAACAGCCTCTAAGGCTTATTTTTTGAAATTAATTCGACCCATATAGGGTCATATGATATGGTATTTTTGATCCCATAGCCATTTGTTATGCATACTGTAATTGGTTTTGTTATTGGGTACGTGTAAAAGGGCCTAAATCGCGCGTTTTGGAACGATTCTTGAATCGGTTTTAAATCAGCCCTTGGGCAATAATTTCTGAATTAATATGGTTGTTATAAGGTCTTTAATACAATACTAAAAGCTAAAACGATAATGGGCAGGACTTTTGCGGTCGGTCATCGGGTGTGGGGTACATGTGCAATAAAAGGGATCTGGTCACCTCATTACGCCGACCGAAGCAAGACCTGGTCACCCCCAACCTTTGCAAAGTTAGGGTCTTCTGCACGACCTTACAATTGGAGGAAGATTTCGTATTAAAAAAAATTTAACTCTTTCTTTTATATTTTTATTTAAAAAAAAATAATCCCCCATTCACTATAAAATCTTACTTTTTATACCATTTTTAATCACAAAACACATACATTTTATACACTTTTATTATCTTTTTTAAATGGCTTGTTCGATACCACATGACGACGATGAAATCCAAGCTTTGGTTCAAAAACAAATTAACGAAGATATGAGTTTCATCAAAAGTGATTCAGGATTAGGCCTTGCAATTTGATAATGCATGCACAACTAAAGAAGATCTTAAAAAAGCATACGAGAAATGTAATCACATTCCACAAGAGAGCCATGCTTTGATCGACACTTTCTTTAAAAGAAGGTTCTGATAAAGATTACGAGCTAAATCTTTCTATGTACAGAAAGGCGGCAAAACTAGAAAAACAAATGAATGCATAAGTTAGCTTTGGATACATAAAAAAATTACAACAACCGCACGAAACCCATATAGGTGGTTCTTTTATCACAGACACATGAGATTGGTGATGTATACCTACTGCGGAGGAGTTTGACATCAACAACAGCTAGATGAAGAAGCTTAAGAGAAACAACAAGAAGAACAAACAATGGATGAAAATCACGGGAGGAAAGATTAGGCAAAAACAAGTTGATGATGAAATGAATACTATGGAATTTGGGGTATGAGTAATTGAATCAGATTACGAGTCATCCTATTAATAAACTAGAAACTATTTTAGTGTTATGTTGTTTTAATTAATGATTTTAAATAAAGTATTGATTTAAATTCCGTTATTATAATATTTCTAAATTATTGAAATTCCAACAGTTAGTTTTTCGTTATAAATACCCCCACCATCTCCTCATCATATCACACAACTTCTTATCCAACTATCCAGATGGATTCCAATTTCACTAACAAAAATGATCCATGGGAATACAATCTTGATATAGACGATTCTGATCTCCATTTAACACCTGTTTTGCGTTCGTCTAGTAGCGCACATGTTGAACCATCTCCATACACCCCAAATCCAGTTACCATAATACCCGATCATGCGGGTGTTGTTCAGCTCTCTAATAGCATATGTGTTGAACTATCTTCCTCAACCCCAAACCCAGTTAGGATAATACCCGGTCCTGCGGGTCTTGTTCAACGAGCCAAACTGCTTAAAGAAAATGTATTTATTCTTGATCCGGATGGGGCTTTAATGTCGACACAACAATATATGTAGAAAGTTGTTGAGGATGTGGGTGAGGATGCTGATTTTAACAGTGGGGCATGGGTTAGCGCTACTAACTATGTGAATGCTTTTGGTGGCACTGTAACTGGATGTTTGGGAGACATCGACAACTTTCTTAAAAAGGGAAAACTTGAACAAGTTGTTGCAATAGTGAAGTCTTGTTCTCCGAATGCTCTTGGAGATTTAAATGTGACTCTAAAAGAATCTATCGGTTACATACCCAGGAACAATACACTACAAAGCCCTTGAAGTTGGTAGTTATGAAAAGGATATACAGTAGATAGTCTGCTGATGATACTTGTCAAGTCTCATTTTTTACTCTTAAACCATCAACAGCATTACCTTAACATTACAAAAAGCAATGTGTTGAGGTTTTTCGTAGATACGGTTTTCATTAGCTTAACATAATTGTTATTTAATTCCGAAATGTAATTTACAATTTCGTAATGTAATTTTCAATTCCCGTATGTAATTTTCAAATTTGTAATCAAACAACTACTAATCCAACGGATACTATTCGAACTATATGATTTCAAACGTATCTTGTGTTGTAATTTAAATTCCGTCAAGTTTCAGTTTTTTTATATTCCGATTTTTTTCCGTTCTTTTCTCCGTGTATTGTTATTTCCGTATTTTAATTTGTAAAATGTAATTAGTTAATGTAATGTTAAAAAAAAAAAATTGTTCGGATGGTCCTCAGCGTCACCACTACATTGTTTGTCAAAAATGTTTTTATTGTGGTCTAAGAGAGAGAAATGTGAGTTGGCGTTGACGTGACGGTGTCCTCTGCGGTCACCACTACATTCAGTCTAAATGATCCTTAAGCCATTGGTTACACGTACCATTCGAGGTTTTAATTTTGGTCAATTTATTTCTTCGATTCGTTGGCTTAAACAATATTATTTTCTTGGCTATCATAATGTTACCATGAAAATCCATGCATGTATGCCAAGGACTTAGCCAACACCTTGTTAATACATGATATTTGATTATTATTATGATTGTGTATGCAAAGCCGATGAAAACCATGACACTTGGACTTGATTATCTTGATATTGCATTATTAATTTCAGTTTTGGGTTTTGCCATTATTCGACATCCTTTTTGTAGGGTTTTTAATTTTTGGTGAAGTGCCATTTGTTTGGGCAATTTATAGTAGTTAGATGATAGGATAAATGTATTTAATCATAAAATTATTGTAATCGATGTTTGATTGGAATGGCGCAAAAGTTAAAGGCATTAAGTCAAATTCGGAGCTGTTAGAGTAAGCTCCACTAAAAATGAATTTCCCGGAGTTCTATACGGAGTTAGAGGCTGAATTTTAGGGAGTAGGTGCAAAACTCATGGGGCTACAACTTCTTCAACTGGAGCTCAGATTAGGGAAGACTCCTTCTAGGTGTTTCTGTCCCGTCAAGTCAGCTGAAATTTTATGGCAGTTTTGGACATCATATTCATTAAGGGTTTCACTTGTTCAAGATAGTTCTTGGAGCAAGTGGGAGCCCTCCTTGTGGTTGTGTGGTTAACCCTTAGTTGAATTCTTGGTTCTCGTGATGGCTCACGAGACCAAGCATAGGTTTTCATCGGTTGAGGCTTTGCATACTTATGGTTGTGTTTGTTTGTTTGCTTTTATATATGTTTGGAATATACATAACTTGCAAATGTTTTTATAAAACTAAAACGCAAACTAATTTTAGAAACTAAATCATTGATTTAGTTTAAAGTTTAAATATGATTTGAAACTAAACACTTGTTTTTATATAAATAACTCTAAATAAATGTTATGATTGTTATTTAATTTATGTATTGTTCAAACTATTATTTATTTCACCTAGGTTATATATTAGTCATTAAAATGAACAACTTGACATACATAAATGATATAAAACAAGTATTAGATTTAAGTTAAAAAATAGATTTTAACTTGTGCTACGAAGGATGAATGCATGCTTCCTTGTACACATTTTTTGATCATGTATTTATCAAAACTTATACCCGTCACAAATTTAAGTCATGCCGTCCAATTGGTTGAGATCACTTGCAATTACCTTTTGCTTTGCGTGAGACGCAGGTGAATTGTAACCCAAGGTGATTATTCTTTATGCGTGAGACCTAGACATATTCTCACATGTTCTTGCATTGGATGACTTAATCGAGTTAAGCAGGTGAGACCTTGGCTCGAGGCAAGGATGGGACTAAACATGC
The DNA here is from genome assembly GCA_026074375.1 of Tanacetum coccineum. NCBI lineage: Eukaryota > Viridiplantae > Streptophyta > Magnoliopsida > Asterales > Asteraceae > Tanacetum > Tanacetum coccineum. The sequence continues at coordinate 46,639 of BQNB010035054.1, forward strand.
CAGCCTGACATTGTTTCTCCGGTTACAAATGTCATGAGTCCCATATGGTCTAAGAATTGCACAGGTTTTGCAATTGGTGAACGTCACCTACCTATTGAATCTATCATTGCTAGCAGATCAACTGATGTGATGATAGAACCTCAATGAGGATCTTAGCCTTTTCGTAAAATTAATTGTTTTATATTATAAACAAGGGTAGTTAATTTTAAAAGGATAATTATCGAAAATACTAATATGAACTTTGTAACTTCTATTAATGACATTTATGCAACACAAACCATAAACAAAAGTTTATTTCCTTTCCTTATTAGAGGAAAACAAACTAAGTCTTCTTTCCTTGTAAGAAAAAGATTTATTCCAATTCTTTCTACTTGTATAAGAAAGCTATAATAGGAACACTTGAATTTTCCAACTCAAAGCATACTTACTCGAGAAATCGTTTTGTCTTGTAAAAAGTCTAACGCTTAAGTACGGTTGCACATCTTATTTGGATGACTGGAGAACATGTATTCTATAGCCACCAAAATGATACATCTTGAAGCGTCAAGACATGGTATGAGTTTTAATAATTAGAAATGGAAATCTCAATAAATCGCGAAAGAGAAAAGGAAATTAATAGCATGTTTTTCTAGTAGTTTTCCTTAACTTAATATTTTTCCTAATATTTTACACACCATTGAGGTAATATAGAAGGAGGAATTGCATGCAAAACTTTTAAGTTAAAGAATGGCATTGATGGCTAGTCCATCATATATATAGTAGAACTTGATGCACTTCTTTGAATATCTAAGTACATGTTTACTAGTCCGTGAGGCTCACATTAAAGATAATGTGCCGATATTCAAAGAGTAGAAAAGTAAATAAATTTCTACTTGCACTTCATTGGTATAGACACACATTTAATGTTGTCTTATCTAATGCGAGAAATGCATTTTACTACTGATATAGACACACATGTAATGTTGTCTAAATTCAATGGGAGCTATGAGCTTATCACCTTATAAGTGACCCATTTTATTTCTAGCTGGTCTTGAAATAATACATTACTTTTCACATATGAAGCATCATAGTTTTATAAGAATCATTGCATATCATTCTATTAGATAACTTGTCGCTTTTCTGATGTCGCTGCCTAAAATGTTATCTATATAATGTTTATGCATGATTGCTTATTAAACAATAAAGTTTTAGATATACTTATAATGCAAATGTGATTTTAGTTTTGACGTAAATCATATCATATCTGTGACATTGTCATATTATTCATACAAACATACCGAAGTGTGGTGGACTCATAACCCACTAGTCCCAGGATCGTAACCTGACTCATAATATGCTCACTTGTTTGTATAAATACTTGATGTTGTGCCATGCACAAGTGGGAGAAATCCTAATTATGTGCAAGGTACAACACATAACAATATGACTAATGGTTTTCTTAACCGCATGGTAAGAAAGCTAATATTCTACTAGGACTTATACACCTTGATGTATGTCGCCCTACTTAGAACTAGTGTCAAGAAATAATAAATACCTACTTCATCATATTCCCTAAAAGGTTTAGCCAATATGATTTGTGTCTTCTTGAAAGAGACATCATAAGAAGTATAGGGGGTAATTAACTTGAAAGATAGTTGAAGTCAAGAATTCAGCGACAATAATACTTTATTTAATATGCTTAAGTTAACTCTTGTAAAGACATAACATAAAGTCCTTGAACGTTCGCTAAACTTATAAAGTAGCAATTGACTTGTCAAGACTCCAATTTCATGACATGTAACATGAAGCATTGAATGTTCAAAGTCTTATAATGTAATGTTAGCGATTAACGTGTTATGTCTTCTAGTTAAGACATGTACATAAAGTCCTTGAACTTCTCTAAGACTTTTATGTTATAGCATGCAATTGGCTTGAAATTAATGGTTAAATCATTATTTGAACAAATTTGGCAAGTATGTGATCCAAAGGGTATTAAGGTAATCTATGAAATATGTGATAACTGGACTCATAATTCCCATTACTCATAGAATACCACAATCGATTTGGTAAAGTCTGATGTGTAAAATCCAACTCTGTTGATATTGTTCATTTTTGTAATAACTTTAACTACCCTACCTCTAATCTTATCAAGGTTAACAAAATTGATAAAGCCACGTGTTTACTCAATATGGTTCCAACTAAAAAGGTAACTAAGACACCATCAGTTATGAAATGGGAAGACTCCCATTTAAGTTTAAATTGAAGTTCTGTAATTTGTGATATCTACTTTAAGCGTGTTATTAGCAAACTAGAGTTGAGGATTGTCAGCGTACATTATACATCCTAAACTATAACAAATTTATGATGCACTGACTTATGCGTATTTGAGAAAGTAACCTCTTATACGAAGCAAGTGGGACATCATGTTTTTTAAGAAGAAAGTCTCATCTTACACAACCTTCTGCATACACAGCACGCATAATAAATGTTGAGATATATCCATGAAAAAAATCAATTTTAGAAATTGAAAGTTTATTCACCATCGGTACAGACTGAGAAGTTAAATAGGTTCTCTAAAAGAATACAAAAATAGACAAAAATTTACACACATATAAACACACGCCTGTGATAAGGGTCTTACATTATACTCAGCAATTGTACTATGATTAAATCTTCTTTTCCGATGCAAGCGATAAATGAATAAAGATCTTATTACCATACTTGATTCCTAAATATGAAATGATGGATATTGGATGTCTAAACCCTTTCTTGAATGCTGACCTTTAAGAGATGTTGTGTTTAATCAAAAGGGTTTAATGAATCAAGTTATCTTGTAGAAAAGTGCAAAGCATTTAAAATCCAAGTTGGGTTAGAGGCAGGCACAAGGAGCTGGAATCTTAGTTTAAATTAACAATTTGATATCGATTGAAACAAAGAGAACTCTCTGAGTGCCCCTTAAAGCTAGTGGAGCATGTAATGTTTTGTCATTCTATATCTTATATGTTGTCAACCTATTGGAAATAATATTTCACCTAAGCTAGATTTTAATCCTTAGTTTGGAATAATGTTTCTATCGAGAGATATACGAAATAAAACATACAACCTTAGAACAAATGTTTACTAAGATAAACATACGCGATTAACAAGTCTAACATAATATGACACATCATTGAGCAAGACTCAAAGTTCTATCTCACCTGATGAGTTGAACACATGCATGAAAACGTTTACTTTAGCTAAAGGTTTTATTATGCATGTCATGATATGTATTAGACTAATTGTAACACTTGCATGAATGTAAGATGAACCTACAACCATAGTAACTAAGTGAAAGTCATTAGACTACTATTGAAAGAACATTCTAAAAGGCCTGCAAAGGACTAAAGACATGTTCATCGTTTATAGATTTTAATTAAGGAGATTAGTGTTGAGGTTATACACTAATGCTTATTTTGATTGAGATGATTCTCAATCCTAGTCATAGCAGGATTCCATTATAACGATAATACTGTTGACTAGACATAGTTTATTGAAAGCATTGTTGCACTATTCATTAAAGAATAAGAATACTTTACAGTTTGGGAGGCTGTTAAGAAGACTGTCTCATATAGGTGGTTTTGCTTGCTTCAAACAACCTATGTAATTTGTTATGGCGATGCTAGTATTATTGTATTAGCACTTGAACGCACATATACAAAATGACAATCATCGTATTATTCAAAACTTTCACTGCTTGTGAGTTTTGAAACAAGTATTCTCAAAGTTCACTCAGATGACAACTTAGTTGGTACTTTTACAAAGTCAATGTCTTGTACCAAACATGTTCATCATGCTAGGAACATTGAACTTTGACCTGCTAGTAGTCTCATGTATATCTCTTTTTAGTATTTGGATAATGGAACATTAAGCAGTGGTATTAAACAATGAATTAATATACATGGTATGATCGTCTTTATTTATACAACTATGCTCTATATTAGCATGTTTAAATCCATGAATAATTTATTTATTCTAAATTGTCCATTGTCAGTTAACGATATAGGAGCCGGGAACATCATTTAATTAAGGCAAATGTGGGTGTTTTGGTCATATTCATACAGTATTAATATTAAAGGATGATACCGCCAAACACATATGTTGTTCATTATGTGGAAATAGTAGAGGGGGGTGAATACGTTTCCTTTTAAAATCTTAAAATGTTTTGTATCAAATTGCCGATCAAGCATGACATAATATGATGAGTGTTCACATAGTAATACATCAAATCACAACAATACAAACCAACACACAAATGCAAGTATAAATATAAAGCAATAAATGCGAGTATAAATGTAAAGAGATAAGTAAAAAGAAATGCAAAACAGACATGATGATTTATAATGGTTCAGTCACGAAGCACCTCTTTGCCCTACTCCACTCCCCGAGTACCCAACTCGAGAGTTACTTCACTAGTAAACAAGCTCCCTTATGGCGGAGAAAACCATACACAACTTTCGCTTATATCAATTTCTGACACTAAGCTAGATGTCGAGTT
>BQNB010035055.1:0-23853 GCA_026074375.1 Tanacetum coccineum
GTTTTTAATCTAGTTTTTTTTATTCTTTCTTTTTAGTCATTTAGAGCATATTAAAAGTAAAAAAATTAATTGTAAGATTAAAATTTGAAAATTTGGGTTTTTAACTCGCGTTTTTACGTTCCCGTTTTAGGTTTTAAGTTATATTGCTTTCGTTTTAGGTTTTCTTTTGTTTGTTTTTGCATTTTAATTGTAGTAATAGAAAACCCAGTCATAACCTCGTTCCATTCAAACATCTATTATCAATTCGTCATTCGACATTCAATTGCACACCTCGTTGGGACTTAACGACCCGGGAAATCAAATTTCCGGATTATATATTGATTCTATTTGTGAATCTTGACTTTTTGCCTTGGTCAAGGGCAATTGGTTGGTATTTGCCTAGTATTATATTATATATATACTATCAACGGATCATGTAGCAAAGTTACCATAGCTCGATTCCTTGGTTTCCTTGATCGAGGGGGAGCATACATGAAGGGGAGCGTTTATTCTGTCGATTTTAAGCATATTCATCGACGAAGCCTTTTTGATTCTACAAAAAGGGGGAGAAATGAAAATAAATCTCACTAAACACTTGTTTAAAAATAATTTTACATTTAATGAGTTTAGATTTTGTAATCATCAAAAAGGGCGAAATTATTGATAGAAATAATGCCTAAAAACGTTATTAATAGTTCTCGACCTTTCTACGTTTTGATAATCAGGAAATGTAAGAACGTTCAATGAACAATTAAATGTAAACAAGTAATTATTCGTAAATTTCCATTTTGATTTTTAATCACTTAAAGTTATGAATAAATAAATGCTTAATGCATTTTATGATCAAATGAATTTTATTCAATCTCACATTTTTTATAAAATGTTACAAACATTTTTATAACTTTTACAAAACTTATTTACATTTAAAAGGAATGTTTTATTCAAAATAAATATTTTGAATTCAAATTTTCTACCTAAAAATGGCTAGAAATGTTCCAGAAAACACCTCCCCTAAAAAAGACAAAAAGGGAGTGTCTGGCCTAGGGCGGCCCCCTTACTGATAAGAGGGCTGGCACATGAGTTAAGGGAGCCGGCCAGACAAAAAGGCTCTCAACTTTGCCTATAAATACTGGACTATTCCCTACTGATTTTCTCACCTTTTGCACTCTTTCTCTTCTGTCTAAAATCAGTTTATACATCACCTACAATCCTTTGATAATTTAATATTAAGCATTTGTTTCCAAGTGATTCAAGCTTAGATCCTCGAGTGCAAAAGAAGAATACTTCATACCATCAACTTATGAAGTATTATAGCTTAGTTTGTGTTATCGTAATGTAGTTATGATTGTATTATATTTTGTAAATCATTTGTGTACATTATATAGTTTTGTGAAATAGTTAGATCGTGGTGATCATAGAAAGTATAGTTAGATCGGGGTGATCGTGTTAGAATTTAGGTGAAGTGAAGAGTTGATAGTGCGGTTAGTATTTTAGTCTTCAAAATACAAAGGGTGTGATAGATTGGTTCTAGCTAAGATTAGAACTCGACATTTGGCTTTGTGTCAAATATTGGTGTAAGCTACTTGTGTAAGGTTTTCTCCGCCTAAAGGGAGTTTGTTGACATAGTGAAGAGAACTCTCGAGTTTGGTGCTCAGGGAGTGGAGTAGGGCGAAGAGGTGCTTCGTTACCGAACCACTATAAATCCTTGTGTTGTGGTTTGATCTTTCTAACTCTTATCTCTTGTCTTACATACTTATTCTATATCTTGTTATCATTTATTTACTTAGTTGTATTGTTCATAATGTGCACATATTGAGATCACATAAAGTCGAATCTAAGTTTTTTTAAACGAACAATACATTAAATTAAAAAGCGGTAAACTATTCAACCCCCTTCTAGTTTTCCACAAACCCTAATTCGTTGTACACCATTTACCAACTATGCTCGCCTAACCCCAGAAATACCAGGTTAGGGACGATCGGTTTTTGTAGGTGTTTGTAACCCTTTAGACGCGACAACAAACCTTCAACAAACTCCACGAAGCTTTAATACCAATTGAGGTAATCAGAGGTGCGCAACAACAGTAACACGACACAAAAGCAGAAAAATAAGAACAAGAATTATCTGCCTCAACAACACAATTTTATTGAAGAAACTTAACTCAAAACTTCAGTCGATACAAAGTAATTCCTTACCCTTCACGGTATATATAGACTAACCTATACATGTTAGACTATAACTAGGATTGCACTTACCTTAACATAATAATTATCTAATAAACTAGAAGATAACTAATAACACGTTAAGTAAGCATAGACGAGTTGGATTTGCACTCCAACTTGTATTCTTGAATCTTGCTCCACGCAGCAGCCATAATCAAGACTCAGATTAATTTGCCAATAGCATGTTTGTGATAGGTTATTTGTTTTTGTGGATTTGAGGTATGTGGAGTTGTGTGTAAATCAAAGGTAATCAGGTATGTGATGCACTTCAAATGAAATGTATATGTACATGCATACCTACGAAACTTAAAACAATCATCAAAGGTACTACTGGTAAAACACTTAACCTACTTACATTTTAACCTACTTACATTAGGTTTATAATAGTTCAAATCTTACTTGGTACATAATAGAGTGTGACAAGAGAAATTGTTGGAAACAGACACAAACACACGGATATCTTGGTTACACTGTCTAAATTTAAGTCAATAACTCAATCATCCTCTAAGAGCCTTAGGTATGGTGGCCCCATGGCTTAGCTCCATGGCTCCAGCCCATAAACCCCGCACCAACTACACCGGCCCTGGCGCCAAATCCTCTCGCGCTGACCAGACTAGCCCACACCAAGCATATTTTTTGTTTTTTTGGTTTTGTGTTTGTGTGTGTATAAAATATATTTATGTGTATGTGTGTTTTTGGTTTTGTGAGCGTTTTTATTAGGCAGTTTTTTTTGTTATGTGATGTTGCAGGCGACAAAGGAGGAAGAAGATGATCCTGGGTATTATTTTTTCACTTTAAACCTTGTTACTATATAATTTTACATTACTAGTCCTTGTGAGTATTTTTCTTACACCATTAGGGTTAAAATTTGAATTATTATATGTAATGTCTTTTTATTAATAAAATTGATTTCAGTTTTTTTTTAAATTCTCCACGACACCACATTTTGTGGTGCCAACGAGGGAGGAGGTTTTTGGTGTCATGTGATAGAGTAGTGTCATGAGAAAATATGATGACGTGATAACACTTTTTCCCCATAACTTAAAGCCATGACACCACTCCATCCAGCTGTCTAAGAGTAACACGAAAAAAACCTCTTCCTTTTTTACTTGATAAACTTGAAGTTAAGGAAAACCTTCTCATTCATTATTGCGGTATTGCCTAAAGATTCCCTTAACTATATGAGGACTAATATTACTCTCTATACTAAAGATGGAAATGAATAGCGACAAAATAGGACAGGCCGGCCCAGTTTTATAGGGGGTTGTTGACTTGGATCATTAGGACCGGGCCTACTAGGTTGTTTGTTTTCTTCTTTTGTTTATTTTGTTCCCGAGTATAACACGTATTAGTTGTGTATGATACGTGTTCTTTAGTCTTGACACTTGCGTTATCTTTACCTACCGACACAACTAGATACACACGACCTAATCTTGATGCCATTTTGGTTCTATTTCAACTGATTAGAGGTGTGGATTTCTAATTTAGTGGGTTATGGTGATAAGCGTGAACTCTGTCGGTGTTAAATTTATAGATGATAATTGAGTCGCGCGGTGTGTTGGCCGATCTCGATTGCACGTACGAGGTTGATTCTTATTCTTTATCTGTTTTTTTATTTTTTTTGTTAAAAATATTTGGGGACTCTTCAGATTTTAGTGTCAGGTTAAAAATTGATATGGATTCATTCATGGGTTTGGTGTTTTTATACTGTAGGTGGTTGTTTCAGGTTGGTGGAGTGGCAAAGTTATTCTGTCTTGAGCGTTTTAATAATGATCGACAATTGGGTGGTATTTAACCCGTATCTTGGCTTCGCAACCCGGAAGGTATTTAAACGAATGCAACCGATGTTTGCAGCCATGGCGTTCTTTGATCCCCTGTAGTTCGATTGCTTCTAATGTTGGAACGCCTTATATGTGGGACTTATAGTGGTGGTTCATCCTGCCTTATTTTGTCGCTTTTCGTTTCCATCTTTAGTATATAGAGTTATTTCAAAATTTGGTTTAACATCCAATGAAATGGTGTTTACAACCATGGTGTTGTTTGGGGTATATAAATGTTGGTGATATTGATTATAATTCATCCTGAAATACTCTAGGAAGTTGTTCTAGATTGTGGAAAAGAACAGGTGTTGTTGTTTTTGATGTTCTCGGAGAACTGCCTAGAGTATTTATAATTAGTTGAAGGTGTAAGATTAATCCTCTTGAGATTAATGGAGTGACAAAATTATGGCCCGTATCTTGGTTTGGCAACGCGGAAAGTATTTAAACAAATGCAACCGGTGTTTGCAGCCACGACGTTGTTTCATTCTCTTTTGTCCGATTGTTTCTGATTTTGGAAACGAGTCAGTCGAATGTCACTTTGGCCTTTTTTAGTGATTTTATTTCATACTAGAGATGTTGTAGTTCTTTTTTAATTGTTTTTTTTTCATATTTTCATTATTGCATAGATTAAAAAGCTGTATGTATGATTTTTATTCCAATTTCAAATGTTTGAATATTCTTTTGCACTTGTTTGGTGCATATGGAAATCATATAGAAGAAAATGAAAAGGTGAAGTTATGAATGTCGTCGATTCACTCAATAGCAACATTGTTCGAATCACACTGCCTTTGTCTCGATGTAAGCTTCTTTTCATAACCAAAAAACCCTTTATGACTACTGACTAATATAATACTTAATTGAATCAATTTGTACGTGTTAAATATTCTTCGGTTATTTGTTAATTCAGATATGAATGTGAAGTACAAATACATAAACCCTTGATCAACAATGTTTAGTGATGTTGAAGCTTCACACATGCATACGTAAAATCCAATGCCAATCTCAATGATAAGTTGTGCGATGGTATCAAAGCAATGATCTAAATCTTATTTAACTATCAAACAACCAAGAAACAATTCGTTGACACAAATTGTCAACAATACAATCTCCAAAAAATAATACAAGATCGGATTATTATCTATGTGATAATAATCAAACGATTACAAAACTAACAAGATTAAGGTGATCTTAGTCGAATGATTACAACTAAACGATTGAGAGAGATGAATATTAGGGTTTGATAATTGCGTTTGATAAGAGAGAGTGTGTTGATGTATCTGCTCTTTTTCCTCTCTTTATATACACAAAGAATTTCCATAAAGAACCCTCAAGTATCAACTGACTTCAATCAGCACCAATCTTTATCATAGCAACTTCCATAAATGCATAACCAGTCCCTCAATTTATATAACTACAAAACACCAAAAAACTAGAAACCAAAGAATAAGCTCATTTTCAATAAGGACTTATTTAGCTCATATTATAGCAACTAGTGCTTATGTGAACATTCCCCCTTAATCTGACTACTAAATAAGTTAAACATGCCCATTTTTTCACACAGAAACTTATGTTGATATACATGTAAATGTTTTGTCAAAATGTCTACAATTTGGTGTGAAGCACTAATTTTTTAGTGTTCAACAGCCCTTTTGTAATTTTTTTTCTCTGATAAAGTGAACACCAATCTCAAAGTGTTTTGATCTTTCATGGAATACAGGATTAACAGCCAATTGTAAAGCAGGCTTATTATCACAGAAAAGATCTACAGGGAGAGTTGCTTTAGCTTTAAGATCCATAGGTAGCTTCTGTATCCAAATAATCTCACATGTTGCAGAAGATAAAGATCTATATTCTGATTTTGTGGATGATTTAGATATTGTGTTTTTTTACTTTTCTAGGATATCAAGCAATTATTAAAGAAAACACAGTAACCTGTAACAGACTTTCTAGTCTTAAGGCATTTAGCCCAATCTGCATCACTGTATCCACAAATGGTATCTCTTATATCAGGATATTGATATCTTATACCTTTACCAAGAGCACCTTTGAGATACCTCAATACATTCAGAGCACTACTCAGATGAGAATGCATATGCTGAGCTAAACAATGAACAAAATAAGCAATATCTGGTCTAGTATAAGTAAGATAAATGAGTTTGCCAAGAAGCTTTTGATAGCCAGTAATATTATCAAGAAGAGGATCATCATCAGTTGGTTCATAAGATAAAACAGAGTTAGGAACCATAGGAGTAGATACTTGTTTACAACCAAGTAACCCATAATCCTTTAAAAGCTCAAGACAATACTTTCTTTGAGTTAGGCACAAATCTTTATCAGATCTAATTACTTCAATGCCAAGAAAATATTTCAGAAGACCCAAGTCCTTGATTTTAAATTTTGATTTCAGGAAAACTTTGAATTTATCAATTTCATTTACACAATTTCCAGTGACAACAATATCATCAACATAAACAAGCAAAGCAATATACTTGTTATCTTTTGTCTTTGTAAATAGAGAGTGATCATTAATAGATTGAATAAATCCATTTTCTTTAAGAATTGTAACAAGTTTTTCATTCCACTTTCTGGGAGCTTGTTTAAGTCCATAAAGAGACTTAACAAGTTTGCAAACTTTGTTATTGTTATCTTTATTTGCAAATCCTTTAGGGATTGTCATATAGATATCTTCATCAATATCCCCATACAAAAAAGCATTATTAACATCAAGTTGGAATAGAGGCCAATTATTAGTAACAGACAAAGCAATAAGGCATCTAACAGTAGACATTTTCACAACAGGTGAAAATGTTTCATCAAAATCAACACCTTCTTTTTTACTACAACCTTTAACCACCAATCTAGCTTTATATCTATCAATATCACCACTAGATTTGTATTTGATTTTGTAAATCCATTTATTGCCTATGGCTTTTCTTCCAGGAGGTAAATCAGTAATAATCCAAGTCTGATTTCCATTTAAAGCCTCGATTTCAGAATTCATAGCATCAATCCAATTACTATCTAACACAACATCTTCATAACATGTAGGCTCAATACTTTTATTAAGAGCAGTAGCAAAATAGAAACTATCAGGTTTAAGATTGGCATAGCTAACAACTCTTTCAACACCATACTTAACTTTTCCTTCAACAATGAAGTTATTTAAACTAGAGGGTAATTTAGTCTGTCTAGAAGAACTTCTCAGATTGTTAACTGGCAATTCCTCTGTATCAGAATTAATTTCTGAATCATCAAAGTCATTTATGAAATCTATTTCATTTTGACTATTGCCCTTAGGGTGTGTATTGTTTGTTTCTTCCATAGAAGTTGCATCAGAGTCATCATTACCCTGATTATTGTTATCAGGACTCAACTCTGAGCCATCATCATTGGAAGACACTCTCCCTTCATCATTGGGTCTTTTAGGGTCTTCATTGTCAAAAAAAATTATGATTTAGATCTTTTGTTACACCAGACTCAAACTCAATTTTTTTCAAATTATTTTTCATTTTAAAAGGAAAAACTGTTTCATAAAACTTAACATCTCTAGAATAAAAAATAGTTTTATTTTTAAGACTCAGAAGTTTATAACCTTTTTAGTATTAGAATAACCAATAAAGACACATTTTTTAGACCTGCTACTAAACTTATCATAATTGTTTAAAATAGTGGCATAACAAAGACAACCAAAGACACTAAAGTGAGAAAGTGAAGGGTCATGCCCATACATAAAAAAATAAGGAGATTTGCAAGACAACACTAAAGAAGGTATCCTGTTAGTAATATAAGCAGCAATTAAAACACATTCAGACCACAAGTATAAAGGCAAATCCCCCTAAAACATAAGGGATCTAGCAACATTTAGGAGATGCCTATGTTTCCTTTCTACAATTCCATTTTGTTAAGGAGTGGTATGTGTTTAATTACACATACCTTTTACCTTTAAAAACGAGCTAAAATAACTAAAAACGGACTTAAAATGCCAAATATATGCTTGTTTTGCTAAATTGTGTTGTGCAGGAACGGATATCTAATAAAAGGACGAAAAACAAAGCCAAAAACGACAAAACTGGACACGTAATGGAAAAGCGTGGAAAAGACAAAGCCTAAGTCTGAAAAAGTCAACCCAAGTCAACCCCGACAAATCCAAAGTCAAAAAAATGAAGAAAAATAAGTTTAGGGACTAAAACTGCCAAGTCCCTAAACTTATTCAATGAAGGTTATAAAGAAAAAACTTGTGAGGGATCAAACTGCCAAATGCCCAAAGTGTTAACCATAAGGGTCATTTCTGCCAATGGCAAGAACTTATACACCACAAGGACGTGTGGTGCAAAGCCACATATACCCTTCAGGGACTGAAACTGCCAAAGTCCCCAAACTCTCATTAACCAATGACGAAAAATGCAAAGTATCTTATAACCTTGAAGGGCCAAATCAAACAAGTAGAGACCATTGAACTGTCTACCAATCCCTAAAGTCTTGTTTGCTTTTAAATCCTGAATATAACAATTATTTTCATTAAAGCCTACAAACAGTTTATTATCTCTTGAAAGCTTATGAACAGATAAAAGACTAACAGTATATTCAGGGACAACAAGAACATCATATAAAGTAATATTATTATTAAGTTTCAAATCTCCAATTTTAGTAATTAAAGTCTGAGTTCCACTAGGATGACCAACAGTAAGACCAAGATTTGAAATATCCACCACATTAATCAAAATTTTTGCAGAAACAATCATATGTTGATTATCCCCTGAATCTACAATCCAACCCAGACTTATATTACCAACAACAAAATCTATTTTTCCATTAAAAAATCTTTGAAAGTTTATATTAAACTTGACACTTCCATTAAAAAAATGCCTTTAAAATTTAAAGAGTTTTTACCTGACATATTTGCATTAGTAGAAAAGACCCCATTTTCATTTAACAAATTCATAAGTCTTGTTAACTGCTCATTAGAAAGAGAAACAGGAGATTTGCTAGTAGCATTGCTATTAACATTATTAGATTGAGGATCAACAGTAGTATTATTACTAGTCACAGGCCTTGAATTAGGAATAAAATTCTTCTTGACATAACCAGCAGGATAACCAATAATCTCAAAACATCTATCAACAATATGTCTAATTTTATTGCAATTAGTATACTTAAGATTAGGATTAGGACCTCTGCTATTAGAATTTGACCCTTTGTTATAATTGTTGTTATTATTTGCCTTTTTTTCTTATTACCAAATTAGCAGTAAACAGTAGCAGCAGGTTTATTAGCTCCATTAGAAGTAATGTTTCTACGAGATTCTTCACCACTCACAATAGCAAAAGCAGCTTTTACTAATGGAAGTGGTTCTCTTGTTAGAATATTACTTCTTATAGCCAAATAGTTATCATCTAAACCCATAAGAAACTGCATCAATTTAATAAGTTGATTATGTTTTTCATAATGTTCAGCAGCTTCACAAGTACAAGCAGGCAAACTAATCATAGCATCAAATTGTTTCTACAAAGAGTTCAAATTATTATAGACCCGAGCCCGGGTCCTAGTTAAATATCCCACGTGTCGTAGGGATATATATATAGATATTTTCATAAGAAAATATCTAAGAAATTCTCATAATATCTAAATTTCTTATTTTTCTCTCATCTCTCTCTCTTCTCTCTCTCTCTTTTTGATTCTCTTTTCTTCTTTCTAGTTTCTAGTTCGATCCGTGTTGTGATTTTATGAAGTGAAGTGTTAATCGGGTTCCTACAATGCAAGTTATTGCCTTGTAATTACTGATGATTGTACCAGATTTAGTTGGGTATTCTTTTTGGCCTCTAAGGATGAAACTAGTGGCATTCTTCAGAACTTCATTAGGCAGATTGAAAACCAGCTTAGTTATAGGGTTAAAATCATTCGATCAGATAATGGCACTGAATTTAAGAATAGAGATATGCTTGAATTTTGTGGAAACAAGAGAATAAAACAAGAGTATAGCAATGCCAGAACTCTACAGCATAACGGAGTTGCTGAAAGAATGAACAGGACTCTAATTGAGGCAGCTAGGACAATGCTAGCAGACTCACTCTTACCAACTACTTTTTAGGCAGAAGCAGTTAGTACTGCTTGCTATATTTTTAATAGGGTAAGAGTGACTAAACCTCAAAACAAAACTCCTTATGAGCTTTTGTTTGGCCACAGTCAATTTTCTTGAAGATAAACCTAATGCCAAAGGAGTAGGGTATAGATGGATGTTTGATATTGACTATCTTACTGATTCTATGAACTATATTCCTGTATCTTTAGAAAATCAAGCTAATCCACATGCAGGTGCTTCAGAAGTAACTAACAGTGCAAGTACTTTACAAACGCCAAGGTTTCATGCCTCTAAGGAAAAAGATGAGGATGTAGATCTCATACTTTACCTTAAAAATCAGATCTCAACCAAATCAGCAACCTGGCTCTGATACCATGTGCGATGGTATCAAAGCAATGATCTAAATCTTATTTAACTATCAAACAACCAAGAAACAATTCGTTGACACAAATTGTCAACAATACAATCTCCAAAAAATAATACAAGATCAGATTATTATCAATGTGATAATAATCAAACGATTACAAAACTAACAAGATCAAGGTGATCTTAGTCAAATGATTATAACTGAACGATTGAGAGAGATGAATATTAGGGTTTGATAATTGCGTTTGATAAGAGAGAGTGTGTTGATGTATATGCTCTTTTTCCTCTCTTTATATACACGGAGAATTTCCATAAAGAACCCTCAAGTATCAACCGACTTCAATCAGCACCCATCTTTATCATAGCAACTTCTAGAAATGCACAATCAGTCCCTCAACTTATATAACTACAAAACACCAAAAAACTATAAACCAAATAATAAGCTCATTTTCAATAAAGACTTATTTATTTAGCTCAGATAACGCGCCGCTGAGTTATCTTTACGTGCAAGGTACGACTCCGGCGGAGGTGCAGGCGGTGGAGACTGGGGGTGAGTGGTGTAGAGGTGCCACTACTTATGTTAATATGGAACCTGGTGATTGTCATGGTGAATTTACCGCTGTTTCTTCCTTTATTAAGGTTGCTGCTTCTTCTTCTTGATATACTTGGTTTTTGTTTGATTATATTGTGTAAAAGAAATGATTTTTATCGACCTAATGATGTGTAGGATGATATAGGGGATGCTTTATATAGCGCCCTTATGGCATAAGCTCACTTTTTGTGCCTTATTATCGAGTGTTTGTTTCGGCTTATGGCTTATTTGGTTTTGGCCTTATGTTTCATAAGCTCATGGCTTATTTTGAAACTCTTCGGCTTATATAAGCGTATTATTACATAAGAAACTTATATAATTAGCCGAAAAGATTCAAAATAAGCCACAAAAATGAGCTTACGAAACATAAGCCCAAAACCAAATATGCCATAAGCTGGCTATATAAGCCGAAACAAACACCCTAGGACCTTATTATGAGCTTATTTAAGCCGAAAAGTTTCCAAATAAGCCACAAAAAATGAGCTTATGACACATAAGCCGAAAACCTCATAAGCCACAAGCCCGCTATATTGCTTATTATATGATTGTTTGAGCTTTAATTAGTTGGTTTAAAACAAAAAGGCTGATAAGCATAATGATTTAAATAAGCAGAAGTTTTCAGATAAGATGATCAAAAACAGTTTCCTAGAATAGTATTTTAAATAAGCTGACCAGCATAAGCTAAATGGCTTTATCTAAACTCAAAAGTACTTATTAGCTAATAGCCGTAACGAACACAATAAGTTTAATGAAAGATTCCCTTAGGTTATATGGGTTGTTTGGGTTTATAAAGTTTTCTGCTTATTTCTAAGCTGTTTTGTGTTATCCGAGCTGCTTCTGCTTATCTTCATACTTTCACGGATTTTTGCATTTTTACAAAATAAGCAAATCCAAACACCATTTTCAGAAGTACTTATTAGATAGTTACTTAACATGTGGGGATTAAGAAGGTGTTTGATGAGAATGAAAGTTAGATAAGAGAATTTTAAACTCAAAGCATAATGGTAGCCAGTGGTACACTACAAGACTATATAGATAGTTACTTAACATTATGATTAGTGAAGATGATTATAAGAAGACTGTCACTGTAGTCTGCAGAGTAGCCGCTAATATGAAAATAGTCGTACTGAACAACTGTTTCTTTTGATGACTTCAAGTATTAATGCCAATGAGTAAGGATATTAGACCACGCCTTGATGGCATTGGAAAACCTTTGGCTTTTCTCTCGAGATGGAAACAAATATATTAAGCAATAAGGACTGAATAAGTTATACTAGTGAATAACCCCCAAAATAGAAAGAATTACACTGTCTGATATTTGTGCGTGTATGAGAACACTTGATGAAAAGTAAAAAGCATATAAAGTTGTCAGTTTGAACGTTACTTGTACTTTGACCCGTTCAATACCTATTCTGTATTTGACTTCTGAGAGTCGACTAACTACTTTTCACTCCGAGACGACTATAATTGATGTAATATCTAACCGAAATGTTACATTGAGTTTAGCTTAAAAAAAGTGTAGTTCTATAAATGGGCTTACAAATTTAGGGATCGTAGTAGCTTTGAATTACTTGCAAATAAAATTAATTAGGTTTGACATTCAAAAGTCAAACATCCATTACAGCATGCATCCATCCATCTGAAACTTAATCCTTAGACAGGAATCACTAGATTTGTTGTCGGGATCAGACATCAATTACAACATCTTCGTGGAAAAGCTATTCAGACATTGAGATCCGAAGGTCTGCTGGTTGATGTTCTTGGAGAGGATATAACTATATAAGGACTGCATCCATTGAGGTATACTTTATTTGTTAATACTATCTCTGCACTGAAAGTCTTTATTTTTTTTAGCAAGCCATACATCTGTTAATGCTATATTCTATTTTTCTAGGATGCCCTAAATTCATGTCTCGTTGTCAATGCTCCTTCGCTATATAGATCAGCTTCTCGAGTCCCTTTCTCGGTTCTGAAGTATGCGATGACTGTTGACGGTTAGAATCGTGGATTACGTAAAGGTTGAACGTCACTACCAAACTAGATATATTCATTAGTTCTCATATTCTGGCAGGAAAAATTGCTGCTAGTACGTAGCGGACATGTATCATGGATCAGCAGATAGAAAAACCTCAAAAGGGTTTATTTATTTGTTCGATCCAATTCAAAAGGCAACAACAATGTGTTCCATTGTTTAATCCTGACGCAACCTCTAGCATCATAACGTATCTGGGTGAAGTGTAGTGTGAGCATTTCAAAGAGGTGATAATTTAATCACTTAAAAAGGTTTCAAGATCAAGAAAATAAAGTCTTAGTAATTCTATTGATCTCAGGTTGGTAAATATTATGTGTTTATTTAATTGTTTAATTGTTAATCCACAATAGTAAATGGTTTAATAGATTATGAAGTCCCAACAAATATTGTGTGCTCTTTTGGTTTGCAGCTGTTTGCTTATACAAATTATGTCTCATAGGGTCCCTTTTCAAATCTTCATATTTCAAGAAAAGTATTGTCCCTGGCCTGTCCAGGCTTGCTTTCCAGTATCCCAATATATGATCCCAGTATGGTCCATACAATGAAATACCTTGGCAAAATTCATCAAATACCTCCGCAAATGGCGCATCTTCCATGGATAACTTATATACTTCTCTTATGAAATGGTAATGAGAGACAACGACATCTTTGATGTTGCGGTATATGTATACGATCTTACAGTTTGAAGTTAAAACTGATTTTGGCAATGAAGCATAAGGAAGGTGTGTGGCCGCTACTGGGAAAGATGAGTTCTTCTGATGGTGAAACTCTAGGGGAGGAAGGATATCATGTGGTAATGTTGTGAGCAATGGAGAATTGGTTTCATCAAACTTATTCCGGCTTACAATGGCAAAAGTCAATGCCTTTAACCAAGTGGTACCAGTTTTTGGGCTACTGCACATTAATACATCATTTGGTTGAGCCTTGTAGTGTTGTTGAGCAAAAGTTACTTGTTCGTGGAACGAGTTTATGTACCAAAAGCCTTCGTACATGTAGTAGGTCAGTCTGCCTTTTGACCAACTACTAGTGTGTTGAGGAAGTGTTTTCATGATCTCTTCCATGGAGTAAACTAGTTAGATAGATATTATACGTAATGTTTAGGTGTGCATACTCAATAACTGAACGCTTGATTTATAGATATAATTAGCCTTGCGGTCATCAACCTAAAAACAAATACAATAAAGATGTGGGTCAAGGTGTTTTTTATGTGTGGTCATATTTGGCTTGTGTACGTTCGGATCATGTGTGTTCAAAAGAAATGTTGACATGATTAGAGATATACTTTTCGATTATTTCTTATAAACTTGAATCTCAAAAGTAGAGTGGCTAAATATCAAGTGATATACAAATTGAAAGATTCACACTTTAATCAGCTAACGTTTTGGTTTTTGGGGGAACATACGTGCATGGATCTGATCGGGGTTCTTCTCTTGTGGGATTAAGTAGTCGGGGTTTTACAGTGATCAGGCTACTTTGAAAACCGTCTCGCGTAAAGTGACAAAACACGAGAAAGAATGCATTGAAAATCAACGCGTTTGATACCTTTTGTTTCCTTGCACGTGAAGCGGTGGAGCTACTTAAGAGAGTCTAATAGGTTATGCAAAATAATATTATGACACATAGATCTACGGATGTGTTTTTTGAAAGAATTAGCTTTACAATCCAAAAAGAGCTAGCGAGTAACTTCCATCACTATGTAAATCTTGTTTCTAATAAAAAATTATAGTTTTGAATGTTTAGCAAACCAAATTTCAAAGAGTGCATACCCAAAGGAAGTAGAGAAAAAAATGGGGTGCATACCCACATAAAATAGAGAACTCCAAGTAGAAAGAAAAAGAAGAAAGGGTCGGTTGCAACAGGTTTTTTAGTTCTTTTATTTTGAGGAAGAAGATGAGAGTTTGAGTAATACTATATCAGTTGCTAAAGCTATGGGAATGATTTTTATTTTATCATCTTTCTCTTTCATTAAGGATAAAGCCCGATGTACTTTTGTGTCAAATAACCATGATTTATAAAACAGAAGCAATGATGGATAACATAAAAACTAAGGAAAAAAAGCGACCCAAAAAAAGAAAATCAGCTAGAAAAATTCAGCTCGAATATTTCAAAACTTACAAGAATAGATTTTTGGGCATAAAACTCATGTTAATGAAATACATACGAGTACTTTATAATAGGCCATATAAACAAATAAAATTCTACATATTCTGGTTATTCAAAGACACAAGTCTTTAATTCAAATATACACGCATAATATACATGCATGCACAATATGAAGTGGGTCGCAAAAGAAATGATACTTAGAAACAAGATTTTATAATACGTAAAGTAGAAAAGTACAAAATGGAGCAAAAGGTACAACTAATCAACTATAAACCACAATCTAGTCATGTTATTTTTATTCTACATCATCATTAAGGACTAAAGCAATCAACGAGCATGGAAATAGAAGCCTCGGAGTACGACGTGAATGGTTGCGAGTTGATTCGCTTGAGAAAAGCTTTCGACCAGACCAAGTAGTAGTTCTTCACATTGTTAGCTAGCTCTAGCTCGTTTGGGTTCGAGCCCTGGCCTTGACCCTTGTTGGTACGCATCTTGTTTGCTTCACTAGTCCACATATCAATTAGACCAGACATGATTATGGTATTGTAGTGTTTTTTTTTGAGTGTATGTATGTAGTTTGATGATTTGAGATGTAAATATGAGAGATACTAATATATAGTTGTTGTTATAGTTGTAGTTTTGTTGATTGTTATTAGCATGTGGTTTATAACTGAAACTAGGACTATTGTGTTGTGTCTATGTTTTGTTTTTTAATGTGAAATCCATCAAACCAAACCGTCAACTTAACTGCGGTTTGTTGGTACCACTTTCACTTTAACTTTCATTTTTATAATTGGGGTGTGTTCACAAGTCTTTAAATAATATGAGAATTGACACATTCATATAAAAAAAAAAAATAAGACGTGACATCTAAGAACTTGAACGTGACAACGGTATCATAAAATGCTGCAGTTGTGATTGATCAAGAAGGACGTTCAAAAGGAACTCTAGTTTTTGGTGCGATTGCTCGAGAATTGAGACAATTCAATTTTACTAAAATAGTTTCAATAGCTCCATAGGTATTATAAAATGAGTTCACGATATGATTATAGTAGGGTATTTGAAAAAAAATAGATTAACACTCTGTTCTCGAGTTTAGTTATTAAAGAAAAATAAAAGAATGTAAAGTAAACATTTTCCTCCCAATTTTGGGAGGAAACACTTTACTTTAGAAATCAACAAAATTACACTAACTTTACTTCCATTTCTTTTCCTTTTCCTCCTTAAGTGATACTCGAGAACGCAACTTCTTTTGTTTCCTTTTCATTTTCTTTCATTTTTTTTCTTAACTTTAACTCGAGAACACCGCATAAGATTCATTTAGTAGATTTTATCTCACGTGTGTGTGTGTGTGTGTATATATATATTTGAACGGCAAGTTAGTAGTTAGTGATTCGAGCCCACAGTGACATCCAATTGGGCCTCGAACCTTCGCCTTAGGGGATAAACCCCACTCCTGCTTCTATTTATTTACGCCTCTGAAGGTCCATGGTGAGACTCGAACCTGAAACCTCTCAAAGGATACCTTTGGTGGCCAACTAAGCTAGCCCAGTTGGTTATTTTATCTCACGTATATACTTTTCAATATTAATATTCATAAAAAACATATTAATTATATCCAAATTTGGAGGCATCAATAATTTTAATTAATCATAGATAACTAGGTTTTAACATCCGCGTTTCGCGGCGGGGTGTTTGTCAAAAGAAGTATTAGAGAAGGTTGCATTCCTTGGAAACAAATATATTTCTATAACTATCTGCAGCATAATAAGAGATTAGAGTTTTCATGGGGAATGCTAGTGTTAAATGAACAAAAGATCACAGCTACAAAAGCATGAGCCAAAACCATATTTATAATTTCACTCGTATCTTAGAGCGCACTTTTTCTATGATCATTTAACATGTAAAACTTCGAAAAGTGAGAATAAGTAAAACTCTTAAAAATATATCAATCATCTCTTGCAACCCGTTTAAATACTTTACTATAGTTGATTATTCAAAAACACACCAAACGGCTACCGATCTTGACATTGTGAACACTCTCAGTGGCGAGAGTTTCCTTCCATCACTTAGTAAATTTCTTGAACGATTCCTTGGTTTCTTTGTCTTTGGAATCCTTTCCAAGTTTTAACCCCTTCCTTGGAAACATTTTGGAATTTCTTGTCTTCCAAATCCATCAAGTATTGCATCAAGTACTCATCGTCAGGATCTGTGAGAAAAATGACCTGCAAATGCAATGACAGGTTATAATCCCAAAGACTCAAGAAGCATTCTGGCGTATTTTAAGGAGGTCCCACGCAAATGGGACGCGCCGAAACCCCTTGGATACGGGAGGATTCAGACACCAAGATTTTCGAGCCTGTACGAGACCATGTCCCCCCGTGCGGGAAAAACTCGAACCCGCCAAAAATAAAAAAGACCAAATCTGAAACGAAGGGGAGCAGCGGGGGAAGTGCATCGGTGGGGTTATTATCTGATTTTGTATCAGAGGACTGTAAGGTGCAAATTACCAAGTCGGAACATCCGCATTATACCGAGGCGAAGATAAGAAAGCAAAAGAAATGGCGATGATTGAAGTTCAACAAGAAATGGAGTTTTCCAGATTGATGCTTGATTCGCTTCCGGAAACACTTTAAAAGGCGGCATTATCGAAGCATGACAAGAAAAGAAAAAATCATTGCAAAATATACTCAACAGTGACCGGATAATAATCTAGTTTTTTTATGTACTTTTTCCGTTCTTGTTTTTAAATTTCCGTATTGTTTTTAAATCCCGTATTGTACTTTTATTTCCGTATTGTAATTTGTATTTTTATATAAATGAAATAAATTTAGTTTGTGTGAAAAATTAAGAAAAATAAATAAATTGGTGAGTGGTGGGCCCCAAGTGGCTAAAATATGATGTGTTATGAGTGAGAGGGGTATTTTGAGTTGTTGTGTTGAAATGAGGTGGCGCTGATGTGACACTCGGTGAGGCCCAAATGGCTAAACAATTTTAGCCATTACACCCCTTGCTCTAATCAAGTCAGCACTTCTTGTAATGAAAACATGAACATGATTGAGGTTAGTGTATCTTTATATCAACAGGTATGATATTCACATATTGTAGAATACAAAGTTGAATCTTGCATGTGAGGTAATCACTAATCAAAGGTGTGCAGCAACAGTAACACGACACAAACACAGAAAAATTAAGAATAAGAATTATCTACCTCAACACGCAATTTTATTAAAGAAATTTAACTCAAAACTTCAATCGACACAAAGTAATTCTCTACCTTTCACGGTATATATATACTAACCTATATATGTTAGACTATAACTAGGTTTGCACTTAGCTTAACCTAATAATTATCTAATAACCTGGAAGATAACTAATAACACGTTAAATAAGCATAGACGAGTTGGACTTGCACTCCAACTTGTATTCTTGAATCCTGATCCTCGCAGCAGCTATAATCAAGACTCAGATTAATTCACCAACAATCACCCCCTGAATTTTTGAGTCGAAGAGGGTAACTCTTGCACACCAAGTAACGATCTCATCTCCTTGAACCTTATGCACGCTAAGGCCTTCGTCAAAGGATCTGCTCTTAGTTTTCTCTGCGTACATGTTCAACAATTACCTGCTCGTTTTTCACACACTCACAAATGAAGTGATATCGAGTGTGAATGTGTTTACTTCTGCCATGAAAGACCGGGTTCTTTGATAATGTAATCGTTGATTTGTTATCAACTCTAATTATCACCTTTTGCCTATCCAACCCCGTCACTTCTGCCAATAACTCCCTTAGCCTAATTGCTTGACACGCAGCTGCAGTGGCTGTCATGAACTCAGCTTCACACGAAGATAACGCCACAGTAGTTTTGCTTTTGTGAGCACCATGTAATGGGTGATGTACCGAGATAGAAGACGTGTCTAGTAGTACTTCGTCCATCATCAATATCAACATGATGACTGCTATCGATATATCATACCAATTTCATGTCATTAATACGATTGTATTTAATTCTAAACAAAGTTGTACGTTTTTGATAGCGTAGGATTTGCTTGATAGCCCTTACCTATGATTCTCTTAGACTTTGCATATATCGACTAACTACCCCAACCGAGTATGTTAAGTCTAGACGAGTATGCAAGAGATAACGTAAGCAACCAACCACCTTTCGATATTGAGTAGCTTCAACTTCTAGTTCATCCTTAGCTTTCGAAAACATGAGATCCTTATCCATTGGATATAAAGTTGCATTGCAATCTTCCGTACCAGCATCTTTTAAGATTTTCATTGCATATCTCTCTTGCTTGATCTTCACGCAATCCTTTTCTTGTGAGACTTCGATGCCTAAGTAATAAGTTAACTCACCAAGATCTAACATTTCAAATTGAGACGCCATTTTGTTCTTGAACTCATTTATAAGTTCCAAGCTTTTCCCAGTCACAAATAAATCATCGACATAAACCGTAACAATGATAAATTCTCCATTAGGCACCTTTCTATAAATCGCCTTTTCTTGCATGCATTGTTGAAAACCTATTTCTTTTAAAGTATTATTAAGCTTTATGTTCCATGCCCTTGGAGATTGCCTTAGGCCATATAACGATTTAGCTAACTTATATACTTTTATCTTCTCTCCCGGGTTTTCAAATCCCCTAGGTTGAACAACATACACTTCTTCCTTTAGATCACCTTGCAAAAAAGCCGTTTTCACATCCAAGTGATGAATCTTTCATCCTTTTCCAGCTGTGAGATCAATCTATAGTCGTATGGTCTTGATTCGAGCTATCGACGCGAATACTTTATCAAAGTCTATCCTAGGTTGTTGTACACAGCCTTTAGCAACTAAACGCGCTTTGTACTTCATGATTAAGCCATCCGCGTTTCTATTGATTTTGAACAACCACTTTAACCAATCGGTTTAACATTTTTAACTAGTAAAACAAGTTTTCAAGTATTGTTCTATACGATGGAATCAAGCTCGCTTATCATTACTTTAAGCCATTACGGTTTCACTTTGGCTTCATTGTAATTTCCTCGTTCCTCAGCAAGTGTTAACATAAGTTCATTGACATTAAGTTGGTAGTCATCTAACATTTTTGTAACACTTTAATTCGAGTTGAACGATGTACCAAAATAGGCGTGGCTTCATGATCAGACTCCTGTTTATTGGTTACTGTAGCATGAACCATAGCAGGCGGGTTGTGAACAGTAACTTCTGAGCCGTGAATAGTAATTCATAGAATGTTATTTTGACCCGTTAAGGGTTGTTCGTGTACAACAACTTCTAGGTTTGTATCCTTGTTCAATGGCTGCTCAAATTCAGCCCCTTGAATGTCGTTCCTATCGTTTCATATCACAATGACAGTTTTTGCTTCTCTTCCTATTTGGTTTGTGTCTCTTGATTTTGTTCTCCAATTCCAGCCTTTCTTCTCATCATATACAACATAAGCAGTTATGATGATTTTATTTTCACATGGATTATAGAGATGAAAATCTTAAGAACTAGGTTCTTTTCCGAGATAAACCACTGGTTATCATCAAGCTTCTTCAGGTGCTTTGAAACAATTCTCTCATATGCAACACAACTAAATACCTTTAAGCCTTTAAGGTTTGCTTTTTCCCTATAAAACTTCTCGTAAATCCTACCAATGTTCGCGTAGGTGTTTGATTTATTATATATGTTGCATGTCGAACCGCTTCACCCCAAAAGTAATTCGGTACGCCTCTTGTCTTCATGATACACCTAGTCATCTATACCTTTCACACTTTCATTTTGTTGAGGTGCATACGGAGCCGTCAACATACGCGCTATGTCTTCTTGGTCACAAAAACGTTTAAAGTCATATGACGTAAATTTACCACCTCTATCCGTATGAAGTGTTATAATCTCTTTACCCGTTGGTTTTCTCTTAATTACACCAAATGCATCACTTTTGTGCTTCAAAAGAAAAGACCACATGTACCTAGAAAAATAGTCGACAAGAACTAAGATATAAGAGTTACCTGCTTAAGTGGGTGGATTTATCGGTCCGCATAGATCCTCATGAACCATCTCAAGTATTTGTGAAGCTTTATATGTTGCCTTCTTCGAGAATGATTTTTTCATTTGTTTTCCAACCATGCAAGACTCGCAAACTTGATCTTGATGCTTAATTACCAGTACCCGTTTAGCTAACTTGTGCATCAAATTCACTGCACCAAAGCTGATATGCCCAAGTCGTACGAGCCACAACCACGACTCTTCATCAATGTTAGCTTGCAAACAATAGGGTTTTCTAACTTTTAGTTGGGTCTTATAAAGACGGTTTGCACTTCACGAGACTTTATTTAGCAAACTTCCACAACTATCACGCATGGTTAAGAAATCGCCTCGTATACGAATATCACAACCGGATATTATAGCTTGTCCGAGACTTATCACATTACTTTGAAGCGTGGGAATGTAATAAATATGCTTCAACAACTTTTGTTTACTATTTTTCCCTTGGAACAAAATTGATCCCTTTCCTTTTATGTTAACGCACGTACCATCTCCAAACCTAACAAGACCTGTTATATTTTCATTCAATTCAGAAAAGTAAGAGTAATTACCTGTCATGTGCTTACTAGCATCGTTGTCGAAGTACCATACATCATCTTCCTCGGCATTGGACTCGGTATTTGGTGGAGTGTGCTTTTCTTCATTCATGAAAATCGTCTCTTGAACATGATTCATCATAAAGAACGTACCTTCCTCATGATTCACAGCTCCCTCTTGCGTCTCATTCACGTTTGCTTCATAATCTTGTTTTCGATCTGGGTATCTTGAAACAAAGTGTCTAAACTTATCGCAATGGTAACACTTTATATGTGAGAGGTCACGTTGCTCCTGTTGTTTCCCCTTTTGCTTATTATCTTCACAATTTTTCCAGGAGTCACGTTGGCTTTGATTTTGATTGTTTCCCCGACCACCTACTTGACCACAACCTCGACCACAACCTTGAGAGTACGAACCACATCCTCTTCCTCCCTTTGAGTCATTCTTCATATTGGAATTATCAATCCTAGCATAAAGCAATTTCTCTTGAGCATCGTTTGCTTTATCTTCTTCTTTGACTCTTTCTTCATACGCTTTCAATCGTCCAACCACATCCTCAAACATCGTCTCTTTAAGGTTTAAAACCTGTTCTAGGGCTGCCATGATATGTACAAACCTTTTAGGATGACTTGTGAGAAACGTCTTTACCAGCTTATGTTCTGTCATGACTTCTCCAAGCATGGTTGATTTAAAAGCAATACTCAATAGCTTTGCGGCATATCCATCTATGGTTTTGTTATCTGACATCTTTAGATTCTCAAACTCAGTAACTAGGGTTTGAAGTCTTGCTTCCTTCACAAGATCATCCCTTAGGTTTAGAGTTTTTATTGCTTCCCACATCTCCTTCCCGTTTTTAGATTACCGATTTGCAAATCCAAATCTTTTGGAATTGATTGAAACAATAAACCTTTCACAATATTATTCTTCTTGGCATCGGATAAACCCAGATCTACCACATTCCAGACTCCATGAATTCTAAGAAGTACTTTCATACGCATCCTCCATATGGTGTAGTTTGTTGACGTTAATAACAGACATTGAAACGTTGAATTAGTATTCTTTGGTTGTGAAGTACCAGCCGGCATATTTGTTCTTTGGATCATGAATAGGTTTGTAAAGGAGATTTATCCAGCCCTTATTACACGGCTTGGGATTATTTGTTCTTGGTTTGTGTTGATAAGGGGCCGAACAAAAGGCTCCCAGCTTTGCCTATAAATATTAGACTGTTCCCCACTAATTTTCTCACCTTTTGCACTCATTCTCTTTTGTCTAAAATCAGTTTATACATCACCTACAATCATTTGATCATTTAATCTTAAGCATTTGTTTCCAAGTGATTTAAGCTTAGATCCTCGAGTACAAGAGAAGAATACTTCATACCATCAAGTTACAAAGTATTATAGCTTAGTTTGTGTTATCGTAACGTATTTATGATTGTACTATATTTTCTAAATCATTTATGTACATTGTGTAGTTGTGTGTAATAGTTAGATCGCGGTGATCATAGAAAGTATAGTTAGATCGGAGTGATCGTGTTAGAATTTAGGTGAAGTGAAGAGTTGACAGTGCGGTTAGTACTTTAGTCCTCAAAATACAAAGGGTGTGATAGATTGGTTCTAGCTAAGATTAGAACTCGACATTCGGCTTTGTGTTAGAAATTGGTGTAAGCTACTTGTGTATGGTTTTCTTCGCCTAAAGGGAGTTTGTTGACATAGTAAAGAGAACTCTCGAGTTTGATGCTCGGGGAGTGGATAGTGCGAAGAGGTGCTTCGTTACCGAACCACTATAAATCATTGTGTTATGGTTTGATCTTTCTAACTCTTATCTCTTATCTTACATACTTATTCTATACCTTGTTATCATTTATTTACTTAGTTGTATTGTTCATATTGTGCACATATTGAGATCACATAAAGTCGAATCTAAGTTTTTATAAACAAACGGTATATTAAATTAAAAAGCCGTAAACTAGTCAACCACCCCTTCTAGTTTTCCACAATTGGTATCAGAAGCCACGTCAAACAAGATTTTTAGAATATTTAAAACTTGAACCGATCTATTGAATCAAAAAAATATTTAGAAGGG
>BQNB010035055.1:24781-50037 GCA_026074375.1 Tanacetum coccineum
TTCATCTTACCTTACACTATGAATTGACTTCTGATTTGTCTTACCTTATATTTGTATTCCTTTGATCATGTCTTGTGATATCCTTTATACCTTGTATCGTATCCTTTAATTTCTGTTATCTTTTGCATTCGATTATATATATATGTTCACTGGGCTTTGTAAGCTCAGCCGCACTTTCCTTTCCTGTGGCAGGTATCTAAGCTAGGAGCTGGGGTTGCTTTCAGATTATGAGTGCTGAGTGTGGACTTACCCTAGAGATCTTATTTTTGATATATGAATTGTCTCTTTTCAAGACGTTCATTATTTTGGTTATTTCGTTTGGATGTGTTTGTCCTTTGAGAACTTATGTACCTTAAGTCATGTTGACTTATTATCCTTTGGTTATTTATTCAAGACTTCCGCTGTTTATGCTCGTGTTATGATTATGTATGCTTTTGATGTCACACCATATTTGTAATACTTCTACCCTTTTGGGTCGGGGCGTTACAATTTAAATCCCCAAATAGTCACCAAAACATATGTATCGTTGGACCACCTGTGTTCAAAGTATGTATTGCCACTTTATTCAAGACAACGCTAATATTCATATGTGTATAAAATAATGACTATGATTACTCTAAGTTCATGAAACCGATGCACGATGTACCCATCGTAGGTGTCCCCTCCAAGAACACCCGGGCAGTAATGAAAACCATATGTACCCATCACAGGTGTCCCCTCCAAGAACACCAGGGCAGTAATGAATATGTACCCCTCGCAGGTGTCCCCTCCAAGAACACCCAGGCAATAATGAATATGTACCCCTTACAGGTGTCCCCTCCAAGAACACCTGAGCATTTACTTGTAGTTATCAATTCAATCCGCTTAAGCTAATCCGTAATCATTTCAAAAGTAAAGTATGTATTTGTGACCAAATATGAAGTCAAATAATGTATCCCATAGCGAGCTATGTAAATGAGTATGTAAACCAATTTGTAAACGATCATGTAACAAGTATAAGTCAATCATGTGAATGAATTTGCAAACAAGCATGTTCTCACCCCAAAAATATATGTAAAACCAGTAAAACATGGGGCCATAAACTCACCTCGATGTTGTAGAACGATTGGCAGAACGGCACATATTAAGCACAGGACAAACGGAAAATCAGAACGGCTCGACCAAGAAGTTGCGGTTTATCTTAACGACTATGACCCACTAGCCTAGGATAATGTATTTGGGTTTTCCGATGGATGGTTACATCAACGCGACACGTTGATAAAAGATTTAGATTCCAAGTTGTAATAGTTGGGTGGTTGGTTAAATAAATTAAATCGAAAAGTAAACGCAAAGTATGTAATATATTCCGTATATATTACATATGAAAAATAAACAATTATATAACTCATACCGTGAATTATATAACAAAGACAAACAATCCAAAGATTAATGTGAAGTATATAATACTTTGCAAGTATTATATAAGAAGTGTGAGTAACTAATTAAACCAAATAGTTCGACACGTTTTCGGAAATAACCACTTAATTAAATAAAAAGTTCTTGCATAGATGTAAACGTACGTTTTAAGGTTACAAATTATGTTAAACGATGTTTGTAAAGCTTTTACAACAGTTATGATGTTATCTTCTAGTTGACAATTATAAAATATAAAATAATATTTTATAAATTTGTATTTCGTTTCCTCGACGGGTTGTGGCTAAAATAGTTGTCTCATTGTAAAAGTATAGTTTTCGTTCGTTTGTCGGGTTATTGTATAATACAAATTAATAATCTTAAAACTATATAACTTCGTCCTTTTATCGGGTTTCTAAAATAATAGAAATTATAATGAAATTTATTAAGTATAGTAGTTTATAGATTTTTCGGCATAACTTATTTGTTTATAAGACGTTTCCCATTTTTTACAAAATCCAATGTTCTTCCCTTTTTCAATCAATCCGTATTGCAAAATACTCCCTCGTTTCAATATATATCTAAACTAAATCAATAAGTGACAAGGTAAGTAAAACCAAACAGTTAAATATTACCATAGGGACCAACAGTGAAATTTTTGTAAAATAACGGTTCAGGACACGTTTAGGCTAGTTAATGTTTGATTCAAGACACGAAACTTGCGCCATTGTGTTCCAAATAGGTTTTCCTACAAAATGAGTATTTACAAGACTTTTATTTTATAAATGTTTTATAACATTTAATAATAAAATGTTTATTATTTATTTGTGTATCACTGATAAAATTTGTCCGTAAAATGAACTTTAACTTGAATATTTGCGTTTTAAACAAACGTTTCTGAATAAAATGATAAATAATTTATTAAATATTTCTATTTAATAAAAAGTGATAATTAAATATAGTTTAGCAGGTCGATTTTGATAAGTCAACTTAAGAATAACATATATTTTCTTGTTTTCAAGTCAAATAAGTTAAAAATAAATTTGCACATGAGAGATATGTAATAATAAATATGATTTTTTTTAAATATGTTCCTAAAAATTACCGGTTATGCGGTAATCGTTTTTATGTGACAATAAAAGATCAAAAGTCAAAAAAATCAAGTCGGACCCTAAAAGTCAAAGGGTAAAATAGTCATTTAAAATTCCAAAAATTGCCGGTTGTTACAGTTTAACAATTGGCAGGAAAAAGATAGTGATTCTTTACTTTTTTTGGTTAACAAGTTATTGGTTACTGATTCCATGTTGTTTGATTGAGGTTTGTATTGTTAAGTTGTTTTAATTGGGGTTAGGGTTTTGTGTTTTCTTTTGTTTTGGCTTATGTGGTTTCTATGTGCGGTAAATATTTGATAGATTCGCGAGGATTAATAACTTCTTAATCACTGTTTGCACGTTGTTTGATTGATGTTTGTGTTGTTTGATTGTCTTAATTGGGGGTTGAGGTTTTGTTCTTTTTGTTATGGGTGATAAAGATTAGAATGTTGTTTGATTGAAGTTATTTATTATTAACGGTTGCTGAAAGTGTTGTTGTCTTTGGTAATAAATTTAGACAAAACTTGGTTTACCTATTTATGGTTATGTTACATTCTTTAACAAGGTATCATAAAAAAATAGTTTCGAACAAGTGTAGGCTTATCTGTGGCTATAAGCAAAGTGTGCGCAGTTAAGGTAATCCGCATCTTGACACGGAAAATTTTAGGATTTGCAGCCATGGCGGGTTGACCCTTCTCTTTACTTTCATTGTTTATCTGTGGCTATAAGCAGAGTCTGCGCAGTTGAGGTAATCCTCATCTTGGCGAGGCAAATTATTGGATTTGCAGCCATGGCAGGTTGACCCTTCTATTTTCGAACACGAGTAGGTTTATCTGTGGCTATAAATAGAGTGTGCGCGGTTGAGGTAATCCGCATCTTGGCTCGGTAAATTAGGGGATTTGCAGCCTTGGCTGGTTGACCTTTCTCTTTACTTTCGTTGTTTATCTGTGGTTATAAGTAAAGTGTGTGCAGTTGAGGTAATCCACATCTTGGCGGGGTAAATTATTGGATTTGCAGCCATGACATGTATTGTGTGGTGCTCCTGTATTTGCAGATTTGAGCCTCGCAACTTCGCAACATACTGCCGCAATTGGCCAGTTCTGATAAAAACAGTGTGCTCAAAGAAACATTGTCTGCAACATACCAAACATGCGTCTTTTCGAAGCTTCTGAATTTAGCTTTTATTTCCTGTTAAAAAGCAACGAATCTCTGCGTCCTGGCAGGGCAAACTATTAGGTTTGTAGCCATGCCGGATGTATCTGTTTTTCTGATTATTTATGTATGTGTGCTAGAAGGTTACTGTTTATTTGTCGTATTCTTTAGCCCCTCACATTTGCTACAATAATTGCTTTTAATATTTCTTTAACCCTAATGAACAATGTTTTATTATTATATGAATGTTGGTTATCTGAGATGTTGGGTTATGAAAAGGTGAGAAATGGATCTCACACGTAATCTTCCACTATCACAGACACTTAGATGCATGTTTAAGAACTGGATTCAATTATCACTGGCTCTTAGTTTCCGTTCTTAACATATGTTCCTTTCTATCATATGTCAATATTTTTGTAAGGGTTGGGGACTGTATTGTGTCTTCTTCGGGATTCCGTTGGATATGTCTTTTAGTGGTCTTATTCTATCTTTTTATGGCATAACAGATGACACATATTGCAGCAGTCCTGCAAATAAACATTGTTTTGCAAGTTTTAAGGGTTGTAGTATTGTTTTTATGGCGTAACAGATGACACATATTACACCAGTCCCGCAAATAAACATTGTTTTGCAAGTTTTAAGGGTTGCAGTATTGTTACGACAGTAGGTCCAAGTTCAGTAAAAGAGTTTCGGACTTCCGGCTATTTAAAGACCAAAATGGGACTCTGCTAATTCTTAGATATTGATTATAAGAGGCTGTGATGAATACAAGCAACTTCGATTAAAGTTGTGAAGATCCGTAACTTGGCGAGGCAGCCTATTAGGTTTGCAGCCATGGCGTATTTCCACTTTTTATGATTCTTACGCTCTAATCTGAGCCATATATCGTGAATTGACGAGAAAAATGGAGTTGGTTGATTGCTTGAACACGTAAATGATTCTTGGAGAGAATGGCGGTCGTGTTTGGTGTTTGCAGCCACGGCCGGTATTTGCTGCCGATTAACATTGTGACGATGAGAAGTTTTCTATGATGCTTGCTTAGAGAGGTTTATCCACGAAGAGGCTTCGGTAGAAAGCTCTATTTGACCATATTCGTGGCCAAACTTCTCCTTGCAATCATCAAGATATTTCTTTCCTCTTTACCCAAAGGCAATAATGATAAATATCTGCACTTGAATGTTTCGGTGACATAATCTGCTTATACCGGTATCTTGGCATGACAATATGACTTGAATTTGAATTGCAGCCATGGCCAGTATTTTCTATCGGATTTTACATTTGCAGATCTGAGCCTTATACATATTTGAGAAAACATTTATAAAGTAATCTGTGCCTCATATCGGAAATTGAATGGTTTGTTCCTTTTCGTGTTCTTCGTTAGGTCGCCTGGTTATGTAAGTGATTGATTTTCTTTCATGTACGGGATTTATATCCCTTCTTCGGTAAGAATACATAGTATTCAATAGATAACAGACAATGAAGATAGTCTTATGCATTTATGTTCTATTTGAAAATATTTTTTCGTTACGTTTACTTAAGTTGTATCAATTATAAACATATTTTTGTTATTAGTTCTTCTATTGAAGGATGTGAACCGACTACTTCTGCTACTAATTATATATGTGTAACTAGAATATATTTTGTGTGTTGTCATATTCAGATCCATAAAAAACCCTGATCATTAACAGAATGTGTTCTACCAAATACCGATGTGGTATCGAATAGAATGTCGTGCCGATTAATTTGGTGCAGATTAATTTTCGTCGCACTCTCTTTTATTTAATGTCGTTCTATATGGACGTCCATCTTATCACCAATCAAGGCCTTTGTGGATCTGGAATTGAAACGACATAGAATATATGGATTTAGGTTATGTTTTATAGCTCTTACTATTTCTTCGAAAACAACCGCGACATTCATACGACTATCTATAAAATTTATGCACACTTAGCATATGAAGTTCTGAAGCATTATAGCCATTTGATTTCAAGCTCAGATTGTAAGCATTATAGCCATTTGATTTCAAGCTCAGATTGTGAATGATTTGCTGTGAAACCATTGCAAAGAATTATGTAACCTTAGATAGATGACTATGTATATATTTGTTGATTCAGCATACACTAAAATGTGCAAGAAATTAAGAGAACTAATGATGAAAATTGTTGACTTTTTTTGACATTTTGATTCGACTGCTACTTCGCTTAAGTGAATATGGTTAGACCTGTTTTACATAAACTTAATTTTTTTTCCTATGTCAGTATTGCACTTCTTTACAACTTAAAAGACTATATTTATGTACGTAAACTTCTACAATGCTTTTCCTCGACAACACATGCTAAAACTCACCACAGCGAAGTGCGGGTTTTAAAAACCTATTGTAATAAAAGAGGAGACTTGTGTGTCGTTTATTTATAATGTAAAAGTAAGTAAGTACACTTAAGTTACATTGTGTCAAACTCGTTATGAAAACAAACTTTTTTTATTCGTTAGTAAAAATATATGAAATGTAACTTCATACAAACTTAAAATTAAAATTATCAGTCATACTAAATGCGTCCTTTGATTTACGTGAAACTTAAAACATCTACTATGATAAACCTTTATAAAGGTTTATACTTTTACTAGCTTATAGACCCGTGGATTCACGGGAAGTGTAGAAGAAATAATCCATTAAGTAGTTAAATAAGTAAGAACTTATTTTGTAAGAAGTTACATTCATAAATAATGTAAGAAAAACACTGAAGGTAAACATGTTTCGTTAATATATGAAAGAAATAATCAGATAATAAGTGCATTATTAGATAAACATTTGAGTTTGTAACAATTAAATAAATAAATGTCATACTTTTAACCAAGTATGTGGTTTTGAACACGTGAGAACTTCAATCAGTTGCTTGATTAATATTTCTCAATAACATTATCAGGACTCTTACTTTTAACGCAAGTGTGTGGTTTGGAACACCTGAGAAATTCAATCAATTGATAAATTCTGATGAGAAAATGGATTGATCTATGGCGGCGCCACGTTCATTTTTATCTATGCTGTCGCAACTTAAGTAAGCCATTGAAAATTTCTCCAACAAATGATCGTTTATAGTGTCCACAACTTCATTCGTTTGAGCAAGAATGGCCTTTTCTTAGATATATGACAGATCATTTATGTTATCTAAACTGTTTGGATAAGTAAAATCGATAATAGATGTTACCTGGTGAGCCGCATGTATAAGAATTTTGTCAGTTACATCTATCGAAACCTCTCTGTCGTTTGCTTTTTGCGGTCCAATGAAATAAGGTAATTAAGTAATCATGTTCATAATATGATGATATAAGATAACATTATTTAGGAGAATTTGACAAATAAAAGAACGGTGCAATATGGTGTTACCTGACTATTCACATAAAATCACCCATATCAACTCGGTACACAATATTACCCATATCAACCTTACACAAAATTACCCATATCAACCTATTACACAAAATCGCCCATATTGACTCGTTACATGGTATGTGCTTAAATACACATACCTTTTTCCATTAAAAACGGACTTAAATGACAAAAAACAGACAGAAACTGCCAAAGATATGTTTGTTTTACACTTGTGTTGTGCAGGAAAAGGATATCACACCAAAAGACAGAAAACACAGCAAAAAATGACAAAACCAGACACGGAATGGAAAAGCTGTGAAGGACAAAGCCAAATCAAAGCCAAAGACCAGAAAAGTCAAAGTCAAAGTCAACTCAACAAATTAACAGTCAAAACCAAAGCCGTAATTGAAGAATACTATTGGTTGCAATCTCAACCCATCTGATGGGCCGGGAAAGCCCAATAGTATATTATTGAAGACTGTGAAGACCAAATGGGCCCTCAATCAATGACAACAGCCCATTTGTGTGCAATTGACAGAGACTATGAAGACTTTGAAGACCCGATCCTAGCCCTTGAACAAACCAATCTCAGCCAGTGTACACACAAAACCCACCCAAACCTTATTGGGCCTTAAAAAGCCCAATAACACAAGCCTGAACCTTGTTGGGCCCAATACATAACCCAAGCCCATTACTGGCCCAATATCATTTTTTATAAACCATGGGGACCTAAATTGTCAAGTTTAAAAGTGTTTGTAAAAAGAAAAAGTGTTTTAAACAAAGAGAGGGACTGATTTTGCAATTTTACAAACTTAGTTTCCCTTAAAAACACCAAGGGCTGAAACTGCCATTATCAAAACCTTTTATATCTTTGTTTTAATAAAACACAAGGGCTGTTTATGCCAACTTTTTAAACTCTTTTATAACTAAATAAAAAGGACAAAACGAAATGGAAAGAAATAAGAAGTCCAAGAAAAGAAACAAAAGAAATAGAAAAGAAGTGAAACTCCAGGGTTTCTTTTTGCCCTTTTGAAACTTTTTAAAAACCTGCAGCCAATAAACGTTCCCCTTCACTCCCCTTTCCCGCCAACTCCCTAGAACCCCTCAACATCACATGATACCACCCATTCTCTTACCCAAACCACTCGTTTACCCAGTCCCAACCTAAACCCACACCCACTAACTTGTTTAAACGCCACTCTGGCAATCTCACCAAACCCGAGCAACATCAATGGTGGAAATGGCTGTAAAAGTAACACAAAAAGGATCAAAAGGCTAGGATTGGTTGCTGAGCTTTGTACACACACAACAAACACAACAAGAAGCCTTGAAGCTTCTATAAATTGGAGAAAGCACAAGCCGAAACCAACACACCATTTTTTTATCTTGTTTTTACTTTTCTTAGTGTAAAATTTGCTTAAGTTTGCTCTAACATTGTTGTATTCAGCTTATTTAAGGTTTATGTTATAATACTTTCAGTTTAATAAAAGTTAAGAGTTTCTTTGAAATTTTGCATTTGTTAAAAATTCAAAGCTTTATTTAAGCTCTTTAAATCTGTTTATTCTATATAAGAATGTCTTAAAATAAGTTAAACACCACTTACAAGCATATTTCTAAGCTTCCTTTTCATAAAATCAGTCAAAAAATTGTTTTTACAAATTTAAGGGAGTGTTTGGCTTAAAGGGCAAAACGGGTCATATGGGGTTTTGCATGGGTCAAGCTCACTCAGCCAACTTTGGCTGAGTGAGTAGGCTTTATCAAGCCTCTTAAATCACTAATTTCAGTTTGAAAATCAATTTTTTAGAATCTTTTGGTTTCTGTCAAAATTTGGATAAACTACATCAAGCACCAAGGGGTCAAGCTGCATAAGCAGCTTAAGCACACTTTCTTGTGCTCTTGGGTGTTGTTTCTAGCCATTCACCCAAGCCCATATTCTGTCCCTTGGGTTTGACTAAGTTTGAGTCAAAATTTGGCTTGCAATTTTTTTTAGAACCCTCAAATTCAAGCCACAATTTCAGCAGCTTCTATTGTTTCTTAAGCTCTCACATTTTGAATATAAACTCACTAGTCATTCCTTTAGTTCTGTTTGTGGGTTATTTTGGCCAATAAGCTCTTAAGAGCTTATTTTTCATAAGCTCAAAAAGCCCCTAGCCACTGCTGTTGTATCTCCCCTGGTGCTGAGCACCCAAACTCAGCCCTTTTATCTAGCTTATTTTACCCTAGACCTTAGGATTTTTTTGCTTTTACCCATAGCTTATTACTAGTCCTTTAAGCTCCCAAGATTTTATAGCTTATTTTCCTTTCTAGCTTAGCTTATTCTAGGCTTAAAGTAGCATTTTTTCTGTTTTTTTTTATATAAACTGTCACTTTATCTTATCACTGCTTTAGCTTATTTTAGGGCTTATTGGTATTAAGTTTAGTTAAATTAGGTAGATTTAGGTTAGTTAAGTTAGTAAACCCATTTTCAGCTTTTTTTTCCTGAGCTCTCAAGCCCAAAGAAAAAGCCAAATAAGCTTATAAGCTTATTAGGTTTCTGTCAGACCAAAAGCTCACTTTTCCAGCTTATTGTGACCCTTTCAGCTTATGTCCCTTTTATAAACAATGATAAGCTCAAGCCCCTGAACAACTTTTATTTTATAGCTTTTTGATTTTAAGCACTTAGGATTGCCTTTGCATTACGGGGTCAAGTTCAGGGACCAATTGTGTAAATTTACCTTTTCATTATTAACTCAGTTAGTGCTTAGGTTTAGTTGTAGTTTGCTTCGTTAGTCCTTTAGGGATTGCACTGTTAGTCCTTTCTAGTTAACAGCATTAGTTAGTTTATTTAATTTAATTAATTAATTTAGGTTTAGTTTTAATTTAGGTTTACATTATTTGTAATTGCTACAGGTAACTTTTGGCATTTTTAACTTTTTTAGTTTTGTTAATCTTGTTCTTTTATTTAATCTGAATTTTTTAGAATTTTTTAGACTTATATTTTATATCTTTTTCTATTTTCTTTGTTTTTTAATTAGTTTTTTTACTTTTTTAAAATTCATCAACAAAAACTACAAAAATTAACAATAAATATTTTCTTTTTTAGAAAATTTTCTTTAATCAACTAGTTTGTAGGAAAATTATAAAAGCTTATGTAGGGTAATTTTTGCTAAAATTTCAGTAAGTTCCGAGGCCTCGTTTCGAGTTCGAATTTTTTCGTGTCTTTTCCGTTTTGTTCGCTTTTTAAACTCCGATTTGAAATTTTTTACATTTTCACTTTTAAGTTAGAAACTTTTTTTAATTTATTTAATTTTAAAATTAATTTTAGGACTTTATTTTTATAATTTTTAGCTTTAGCTTGCGATTTAATTCCCGGTAGTCTATAATTGCATGTTTAATTTACTTTATTAGTTTTAATTATTTTAGTTAATTATTTTTAGCCTAATTATGTTCCCCGTAGTATATTTAAGGTTCCCATTTTCCACTGCTTGTTCCCCGTAGAATAATTTTAGTTTTCTTTAATTAATTTTAGTTTATCTAGTTAAAAATCAAAATCATTTCTCAATTCAAAACCATCAAGTCTTCGTATCAGATTTACCATTCCAAGCCTCGTGGGGATTAGACCCGGGAAAGCTCTATACTAATTCTCGTATCATTGACTCTGCTGTGTTTTTACACTTTTTATATATTTTATATTTTAATATTTATTTATTTTATATTTTTGTGTAATTCCAATCCGACCACTCACCCATAATAAAGGAAAAGTAACATTCTTTCTTTTCGATTTATATGAATTAAGTGAAATGTATGGGAGGATACTTAAGTGTGCTATTTTGAAGGGACTTTGAAGGACTTGCGGAAGATACTCGATTTAGAGAGATCCGCTTGGATTTAGATATCCGAAGATGATATTTGGGACTATTGGAACCCCTTGTCTCAAATTACAAGGCAGCACGATCATCAAATCCCACTGGAGGATATGAAGATGAAGGCATTAGGCGCTTCGAGGATTACCACGGAGATGGTAACAAGGATGGATCAACGGCTGCGAAGGAGAAAGGAAGAGTCGAGCATTTCGGGATTACCCTCAGACAGGATGAGGAAGGCATAATGTGCGACGCAACTGCCACTCAGGATTGAGAAGAAATGGCAAGGATCAGTGCATATTTATGTCAAAAGTCGGGACACTTCGACTTTGAGAGCCCAAAACGAAAAATGAAGTCCAACTAAGGGTTAGAATCAATCATCAAGACACAAGGCGAGAAAGAGGAAAGATACTCATAGTTCATCAAGCGACGATTTCACCATCATCGTTTGAGTCTGCAAAAGATGGAAGCACAAACGGACTACTCTAACATCAAGCCTTAGATCTTACGGGGGAGATTGTTAGAAGTATTATTAAGATATAAGACTTTTATGTTTTATTTATCATTCTTGGACTTTGTTATATTTTATGCCAGTATTATAGGATTAGCAGAATCAAACATTAAAGCCCGCAGGCCCAATAGCCAAACGGAACTTTAGGAATAGATAACTGCTTTGTGAAAAGATACGATTCTTAATTCACACGATTCTTAGGTATAAATATCATTGTAATTTACTTTTGATCAACAAACTGATATAGAATAAACTGTGAATTTACTTTGTTGTTAATCTTTGTGTGCTTCTATTCTTTGAGTATGTTATATAATTTTCTGCACTAAACCGAACATCCAAACACCCCTCTACACAAAATCATGAATTCGCATACTGGGAAGAGGAATTGGAGGGAACGATTTCCCGCCATAACCAATTCTGAACATTACTACCCCTGTTTCATGGTACACACTTATGGTTATTTTGGGTGCGTACATCTAAGAAGACTTGATTCCTTTTTGTGCTAGTAGTTTGGTTTGATGTACTTATAAGTAGTATCTATTAACATTGTCATGTATGTCGAAGGCTTTTTCTGTTGGTAGTTTTGTTTGAAGTAGTTAGTAGCTTTCATGGATACTTAATTGTTAAAGTGGTTTTAATCTCTTGTATGTGTCTGGATTTTTTTTTTTTTTATCATGAATGCATTTTGCCAAGTGTTGCTTCTCGTGCATTTTTCATATCCATTTGTTTTTTATATATTGAATATTACAGGTTTTACATTGACATGTACCATCAGGTCAATTATTTAGAAGATCTGAATGATTATGATTTTATCGTGTAGCAAAAGCCTAATACATAAGAGGGGCATTATAGTAAATTGCTCTTTATCATTTTTTCTTTCCACTTCGAGAACAATGAATCATAAAACATTTCCTTACAAGTTCCTTTCTGTTTGTCTGACTCGGAGAACACAAACAGGTTTGTCATATCCTTTTTTTCTTTTTTGAATTGCCATTTCTTTTCTTTTTCTACCATCCTAAACTCGAGAACGCATAAGTGCAACTAGCGGTTGTTTCACAAGAAGGTAAAAGAATTGAAACTCTTTCAATTTCATTCGCTTTTGGTAAGGCATTGTGTACTACATAATTCTGAAACTGTTGTTTTTATGGAAGTTTTTTTATTTTTCCTATTGAAATTGATGTGAACATTATACCATGAATCACTTTTTCTAATTAAACTTAAACCATGTCGAGTGGCACGATTATGTAACTTGTGCATTAAAACCAATGTATATATTTAGCAACAAGTGATGTAAAGGCTAACGGCCAAATTATATAACTTGTGCATTAATAATTTTCATTGAGAAAATCTAAAATGTGCATACTAAGGGCATCTAGGGCTGTAAACGAACCGAACGAACACGAACGGAGCCTTGTTCATGTTCGTTCATTTAATTTTAACCGGACAAATAAACGAACACGAACGCTTAAACGGACGAATTTTCTTGTTCATGTTCGTTTATTAAGAAAATGAGTTGTTCATGTTCGTTTATGTTTGTTCATTAAGAAACTAAACGAACCTTAAACGAACATAAACGATCGAACATAAATGAACGTAGAAAAAAACATAAAATATTATCAAATTATGCATAATGTTATGTTTTATAAGTGCTGTTTTATTTAAACGTACCAAATTTAAAAGTATACAATTAAAAGATATGATATACGAACATAAACATATAAATGAACATAAACGAACGTTAATAAACGCCTAATCGGACGTTCACGAACATAAACGAATGAACGTGACTTGTGTTCATGTTCGTTCATTTAACTAAACGAACGTAAAATAGTGTTCATGTTCGTCCATTTAATAAATAAACGAACATGAACGAACTTTTTACCGAACGGTTCATGAAATGTTCACTGAACGTTCAGTTCGTTTACAGCCCTAGATGTGTGTAGTTACAAAATGATTGTTTTAACGAAGAGCATTGCTAAAACCTCCTAAAAAATTCTCCTACTTATCCTTCTACACACAATCATAAAATATACATTTTTTCCACTTATTATCTCTCCAAATTTAAACCGTCAGTTTCACCACTTGTCAGGATCCTCTGAGTAGGAAGATTTGTAGGAATGTTTTGTAGGAGGAATTAACATTTTTGTTTAACGAATAATGTTTACTTGCATTGGGTATTCATTTATCATAAAGAATTTTTAATCATAGTAAATGTGTAAGATTAAAACTTTTAAGATTTTAATATAATTTTTTTTTAAATTCTTTACATTGTAATTATAGATAAAGGTTAATAGACAAAGATGTTACTAAAGTTTACTAAAATGTTCAATCTTTTACTTAGTAAAGGAAAACGAAAAGTGGGGACTTTTGTATTTAAAAAAAAAGAAATTTTCCTTATTAGGTATGATGCTTCAAATTTTTTATTATTTTTGAATATATGTTTAATTAAAAAGCTTAAATACTTTTAAAATTGACATTATTTTGGTAGAGAAATCTGATAAACAAAAAAACACATAAAAATATGTGTCAAATATATAAAAATAAAAACTTGAAAAAAAGATGAGGTAATTAATAAAACTTTAGTGGTTTAATTTTAAATAAATTGTATAGAGTTAAGTGTAAATTTATAAATTTACAAATTTTATTATGACTTTTAAAAAAAAAACAAATACCCCCTTAAACTTTCATAACTTATAAAACAGAAAAAATAAAAATTATAAATATATTTAAAAAACATAATGTACAAGCCTCGTGCGTGCACGGGGATTAAAACTAGTTATATTACTAAAGTTTAAAACGTTACAGACATGTTACCCAAGTTTTGGTTATCGGTTACACATGTTACCCCGTATGTATTAACCCGTTGATGCCGGTTAAATGTCTACGTAGAAGTCTGCGTGGCATTAACTTACATTTTTTCTTTAACATCTTTGTCTATTAACCCTTATAGATCATGAGTTTTGCTAAACAATGCCCATTGGGCAGTGGTTAACGCAAAACTATTTTAAATATGAAAAGAATATGTTATTTAAGTTAATTTGTATGTTTATTTATTATGCATTAAATACATAATTACTCTAATAATATAAATAATGAGTTGAGATCAACATAAACCCAAAATTTAGCATAGACCCAATGAACAAATCT
The DNA here is from genome assembly GCA_026074375.1 of Tanacetum coccineum. Lineage (NCBI taxonomy): Eukaryota > Viridiplantae > Streptophyta > Magnoliopsida > Asterales > Asteraceae > Tanacetum > Tanacetum coccineum. The sequence continues at coordinate 39,287 of BQNB010035055.1, forward strand.
TAGTCATTCATTTTTTCATCAAAATAATAAAAACCCACTTTTCACCTCTTTTTTTAAAATAAAATATATTGTAAACGGTAAATCGTCAAACGACAAAAAATACACTATCGCGACGAGAATTTTTTTATCTTTCAGTAGACATCTACTTCGATATACTTTTGAATAACTTTTTTTCCGATTTTTTTTCAGTCACGTCTGTAAAAATCACATGTGATTTGTATCACAATCACATGTGATTTTTTCCAGACGTAACTAAAAGAAATTCGAAAAAAATTTCGTCGACAGTATATAGAAGTGCCCCTCTATAGAAAGATGATTTAATTCTCGTCGCAATGGTATGTTTTGTTTTGAGTAACGGATTAACGGTTTGTGAGATATTTAATTTTTAAAAAAGAGGTGAAAAATGAGTTTTTTTATTTTGATGAAATGAGTGGCTAGGATTCGTTCATTGAGTATATACTAAAATTTGGGTCTATGTTGAACTTTTGTCTATAAATAATAGATCTATTTAAATTGGTTTAAACATTGCTATTGTTTAGCAAAACCCATAATAAATAGATAAATTTAAAAAAAATCTAATAAGAGTAAGTGCGTAAAGTGTAAACTTTTACTTTTTAAAATCTCGATTTTAAAATATGTTAAATGGCTTTGACGGTTTAAAAGTGGATCACATGATATTTTTTAGCCACAAAATTACATTTTTTTTTTTCTTTTGACCAAAGATCCGATGTTTGCCACCCTTAAATACCATGATCACACTCTAAACCACAAAGTTTTCTAACCTAAAAAAAACATCATAAATCAAATCATTACCCAAAACAACAAAAGACTTGGTACCCACACAAAATTAAGTCCCTACTTTTGTGCTTAACTCATTGACTAAAAAATCCTTAACAAATTTTCTTCCCCACTCGTTATGGTGGGTCACCTAAAAACACACACACATACTTATAGTAATTATTTTCCCAATTTTCCATTTATGTTTAATCAAAACCTTATTTTCAAAACTAATTAGTTGGATCTACCATGACACTAACGATTTTCTACCCAAATGGGTAAGACAAAACCATAAAGTTTAAGCTAACAAAACCCTATATTTCTTTTTCATGTCTAAACATTCTTTGTGATGCCAATAGTAGCCATGACATCAATGGCATCCTCAAACAACATTAATCTTGTACAATGTCATAATTCTCAAAAGGGTTATGTTTATACACCAAAAAACATTAAGGCGAGTTTGCTGGCTTCGGGTTCAAGAAATGCAAAGATATTAGGCCAAACATTTATAGTGAAGGCTAACGTTGGGAGTTTTGATAAAGGAGTTGAAACGGTAAACGGGAAGAAGGTTAACGGGGTGCATTTGGGTGATAAAAGAGGGATAGGTAGTAAAGAGTATAGCTATCACGAGACCGATGATCGTGGGGTTCTTCTAGGTAGGTTTGTGGAAAAACGATATGTCTATCGACAAACCTTTGCTATTAGATCTTATGAAATCGGCCCGGATAAAACCGCTACCATGGAAACTTTGATGAATCTTTTACAAGTAGGTCGAAAGTTCTTTCATTTCATTTCTTCTAAATGCTCTTGTCCAATCTTTTAATATTATGTTAGGATAAAAGAGTCTATCAAAGCAATGCCAAATCTAGTCGCTAAAGTTGCTACATCCATTGCTATAGTTTGTTCTCTCTTTCAACTTTAATAGCTAATTGCCTAATAGATATATAACATTCTAAAAATAAAAATAAGAATAAACTCTCATTTAATTTGTATATTCACTTCCTACAGGTTAATGTAACCATATGCACAAGTGACACAAGACACATTTGTTGCTAAACAAAATATTACACATCATTTATTCTTTTGGTCCCCTTTGAATCATTTTAATTTCTAGCTCAAAATATGGCCATGCTGCAGGAAACGGCCCTCAATCATGTAACAAGCGCAGGCCTGGCTGGCAACGGTTTTGGTGCAACGCATGAAATGAGCCTTCGGAAACTAATATGGGTGGTCACACGGATCCATGTTCAAGTTGAAAAATATAGCTCATGGTAATTAAACTCTTAACAATCCCAAATCTATAAAAAATTAATATCCACATTTATTTAACCAAATATATTTAAAATATCGACAGGGGAGATGTAGTCGAGATTGATACATGGGTGAATGCAGCTGGTAAAAATGGGATGAGAAGAGACTATATCATACGCGATTACGTCTCTAAGAAAATTATCACTAGAGCTACTAGGTACTATACATTTGTCGATTGTTTATCTAACTTTTTTAGTATATAAATTGTTACAATATACTCCTTCCGTCTCATATTAAATGTCCACTTTGACTTTTTGAAGTCTTTGTTTTCTAACTTTAACCTTAAATAATGCATATATGTGGGCATAGTACATGGGTGATTATGAATAGAGAAACACGAAGACTATCCAAGATTCCAGATGAAGTTAGAAACGAAGTGACACCATTTTATCTCGATAGAGATGCAATTGCGACTGAAAACATCGATCATGAAAAAATCAAAAAACTAACGGATGAAACTGCTGTAAGAATTCGACCTGGTATAGCGGTAAGTTATTAGTGAAAACTGTTTACAAATGTGAAATTTTGATACACCATTGTGATTCTTAAGTAGACATGGTTTTTTTTTCTTTCTTTTTGTTGTTCCAGCCAAGTTGGAGCGACATGGATGCAAATCAACATATAAATAATGTGAAGTACATTGGCTGGATTTTAGAGGTATATTCTTTATCATAATTTGAGACAACGACTTTAACTAGACGCATATCTATTTATTTAAATGCATCTCGAATAATTTTGAAAATGATTTTGAAGTGAAAACAATTAAAAGTTATACTAGCAACCAATTTGACCCGTAGAGGAATAAAAATACATAAGATTCACCCAACTTAATGAAATGTATCTATAGTTGCATACCTTAACTAGATAATATCTTATAGTGCATCTAAAAGATTAAAGATGCATCTAATTCAAATCGACGCATCTCTAATCTGTAGTTATAGTTATTATCTTTCTCATGATTTCTTCTCATTTGATCTCGTCTCATAATATCTAACTTCATATTTTTGACACAAGGCCACACACCTAATACACAATATTTGTTTTGAACTAACTTCATATTTTTGACACAAGGCCACACACCTAATACACAATATTTGTTTTGAACTAGACTTAAACCAGGAAGTTAAAATCATCATGTTGGTTGTCTTCACTGTAAACTTTTTTGACTCTCACTCTATTTCTTAACAGTTACTCTACAAAAAATATATAATTATATCCATTAACATATACTCTTTTGCTTTTAGAAAACAAACTTACAAAATCACTACATTATAACCACATCCAACCGGGATTCAAACCAGCAAACTGATCTTAGTTAGGAAACACATACATTCTCACTAATACTGCTAGGCGAATGATTGTTAAGTTGGTTTATTGTATCTCAAATTTCAGAAGATTGTTGTACCATATAGAATACGTATATTTAACATGTACAATGAATATGCAGAGTTACATGAATATGCACGAGTTTTAGCCACTCAAATATGAGAAAAGCTACAACTATTGGCAGCATAACACTGGAATCCACAGAAGAGAATGTCGCCCAAGCCACGCAATATATAGCTTGATTCATTCTCATAACAAGCATGAGAAAACAGGTTAGCCAAACAACGAACACAACATAAAGTACAGCCCCACCTGACACCTCCAAACACAATGGCACGGCGAACGAGATGTAATAGCACACATTTTGCTTTGACTATAATCGGCCTAGATTGGCAAAGCTGATAAAGTACACCAAGAACAAAGTTTTGGACTTTAAAAGCTTTAAAAATATTTTATTGTATTCTTAATTAACAGGAGACTAGTCTTTAGACTAATTACGATATAATAATTTATTGTATAGATAGAGTGTAGCTATTAAACAACTGATTTCACTATATAATAAGATACAAAGAAGTTATGTTTGAAAATCATTCCTCAAAAAAAAAAGTTAATTAGATTAGGTTTTTGTATAAATACTATAAACTCCTAGGTTTTAGTTTGTAAACAAGATTTTTTTTTTTTTTTATTTTTTTTTTTGTAGATCTTCTTTTATTGATAAATTAGTGTAGGTTCTCATAATTTCACCAGATAAATTGTTTTGGTCTACACAGATGCACGGTACTAACACATGCTGCAATGCAAATCAAATATTCGCACAACCACATAAACAACATTGTTGGTATGCTTCCACACAATTCCAAACCAAAAACATCTCCTAAAAACCAAAGCTTTCCCCACCACAACTCCACCAAGGCTTCTTTAAACATTTTCCATAATTCCAAACAATAAATAACAAATTGGGTAAAAAAAAACAACACAAATACAAAGAGGGGAACTCAAGACAAAAAAACATAAAACAGAAAAACAAAAAAAAAAACAAAATACAAAAAAATATAAAAAAAAAAAAAAATAAAAAAAAAAAAAACTATCAAATCCATATAGAGGGGATAAAAACTATAAAAATTAGAAATAATTACATTCCGGCATAAATAACAAACACCAACAAACAAAAAAACACAAGCCAAAAAAAAAACCCAATTCACAAACAATCCAAAACGCTAGAATCTAGAACTTCCAACAACACATCTACCAGAACCCCATAACATCCAAACTCTGCATTCCAAACACACAAACCAAATCCAAAAAACACACAAACTATCCAAAATTATAAGCCCCTCACTAATTTCACAAACAACTAACAACCAACCACAAAACAACAAACAACCAACAAAAACATACCAACCCAAACAATAAAACACAAAACAAAGTCAAACACAAACATCCACAAAATATCAAAACGAAAAAGAAAAAAAAAACACAATATAAACAAGAAAAAAAAAAAATACACAAAACACATTAATAAAATAGCAAAAAAAAACGATAAAAATTCACACAACATATTGAATAAATCTTTAATCCCATATAATAAAACAAATTCTTCTCATGATGGATAAAGGATTCGAGTTAAGATACTAAATACTAAAAATTGATCAACACAAAATCCACACCTACAATTTAAAACCATTAAAAAAAACAATTCCAAAAACACAAAAAAAAGCCAGCGCCCAATTACTATTATCCATCAAAAACCAAGTTACCTGACGTCCATATCCTAACAGACCATACCACAATAAAGTCCAAATAAGGACTAGGAAAAATCCAAAATAAAGAAATAAATAAAAATCCAAAACAAAGCAAAAAAGAAAACATTCCAAACAAAGAAAAACTACAAAAAACCCACCATAACAAAACATAAAACCACAACAAACAACAACAAAAAATAAAAACCAAAACAAACCCCACAAATCCAAAATTCCCATATAACAATACACCAGGAACAACACTCAAGACAACCGAAAAAACCACAAAAAACACCATATATCCAAAAAAAAAAATCCAAACCAAAATGAAACAAAACTGGTAAACTCGCAAAACAAAAAAACGAGACTGCCAGCGCGGTAACAACATTCCAAAAGCAGTAGGAAAAAAAAGAGCATAAAAACAAAATAAAAAGGGGGGGGATCCAAAAACAGGAGAAAATAAAAACGAAACTAAAACCACAAGAAACACAAACTGTAACCAAGTGAAACAAGAAAAGAGATAAAAATCCAAAGAGGGCCACTCCACTAACACAAAAAAACACCAAAAAACCAATCCAAGAAATACAAACACCATAACAAATAAACCAGAACCACACTCCAAGGCAACAACTCAAAATAGCAAAAAAATACAAAATAAAAACAAACAACAGAAAAAAAACACAAAACAACCCTAAGAAACAACTTGCTGATAGGTTAATCATGAGCCGCGTTAAAATTACTACTCGGGGGCTTCTAGTGATAAATCGTCTTTGCGAGTAATAGCACTAAAATATGTGAGGTAGGTTGCTAATGCAAACAAATACTGCAGTGAGAATCTCGTAAACTGTATAAAATACGAACACTTTTACATTCGTCTTAGAAACTAGCGATGGTATCCAAACCCTCATTATCACCTGTTAAAAGTCCGAAACCATATTACCCCAAACGTACAAATAAAAACTATCACCCCTTAAAAGGTGGGATAACAAACTTCAAAAAAAACATCACTGTCTGTGGACCATATAACTTGACTCATCTTATACTTGTACTATTGCATATCCAAAACGATGGCGGTAAAGCTTAGTAATAATATAATCAACTTATAAGGAATCCGTAAATTAATATCGAAAAGCGACAAAACATTGTAAAACAAAAACTACCAAACAAAACTAACAATCCTTTTCAACAATATTAATACAAATTCCTTAACATACAACTCAATAAAAATCAAATGGATGAATAAAAGACCTAACCCCATTAAACATGAAATCATGTAATAATCCCACATCCGTAAGAAATGTTATACCACCATAAATGTTAGTGAGCTATGGCAACATTGGAAATCATCACTACTACGATAGTATGATAGGTTTGTATCTATAATAGATATAAGAAGCATCACACTATTTCAAACCACCCAGAGAACCATAGAATAATACATTCATTTATACCACCTAGCTGAATCGGAATAACGAAACGAAAACTGGAATGGCAAGGTAACACTGACTAATGGAAGGTGACCCGGTAAAGTCAAAGTCATGTTTCCTATTTCATCACAATATTAGTTATATGATGAAAATGCAAAGCTCAGATACTTTTTTTTACACAAACGTGCAGATAATATATTATCAAAAAAAGAAAAAATTAAATGCCCTATAATAAGATTTGACATACCGGTGGAAAGTTTGAATTTTAATATTTGTTTCATCTGCAACATCACTCTTTGTTTCAGTTTCAGTGGTTTAAATATATCTCACTTGCTGCAGAACTGAGATAACAACTCTCTGTTTCAGTTTCAGTTGCTTCAGTCATAAAATATTAAAAATCAATAATCTAAAAATAATTAGCAAAATAAACCACCTTTGTGGGCTCACACGCATTTCCCTTATACACTTCTTTGCTGATGGGGTCCTTTGGCACTCTTTTTCCCATTCGGGTGGATTCGTGTCCAAAGCTTCATTAATGCATCTCCTAATTCTTACCCCACATTAGTTGGTAACATTCTTGCAGTTCTAGAGCCAAAGCCCAATCAGGCATGTTGACATTAATTGTATTTGTCTCTTTGACAAATTCTCCTGTATCGATATCTTTCTGATCTATGATAAAGTTGCCAACTTTACTGTTTAGAGAAGAAAATATTTTCTTGGAAGCTTTGGCTAAAACCTGAAGATATCAGAAAAACTCTTCATATTAGGTTATATTTGATGGCCAGTTCAAGTAAAAAGCTTTATGTAAAAACAAAACGTCTTGAGTGTGTTAAAAGTCACCATAGCATACCCAAGTGATACAAAAAGTGTGCCAGCTTACAAAACATTGTGACATGTTACTAAGAAAAATAGGTCCATCTTCCCATGGCATCAGCCTCCATTACAGCCACATAAGTGAACCAAAAAGTGTGCCAACATCACCATAACTGAAACAGGTATTTTGGCTATAATTTAATTGCTTGTAAATAGAAAGTGTCACAACAACTTATCCAGTGATCAAAAGTAACCAAAATCTGAATTCTCCTTATTTATATGCAAAATAGGTCCATCTTCCCATGGCATCACCCTGGATAAGTGTCACAACAACTTATCAAGTGATCAAAAGTAACTAAATCTGAATTCTCCTTATTTATATGTATTTGTTTCAAAAACTAAAGGCCAACATTGTTCTATTCATAACAACTCTTCTCACCGTCAATGTAGTCGCAAGATATCCAGGTATCGAGATCAAAAACCATCATAAAGCAACCTGTGAAGTCTCTACTCATCTATATCATCGTCATAATCTTTTAACTCGACAATACGTCTATTCAATATTCTGATGCACCACATATTTTTCAACTATAAATTTCCCTGTCAAGATTATTTTTAATAGACTAAATATGTGCAATACCTTGATGATATTTATTCTTTCTCCTAAGCACTGTAAGTTAGACAGTTCGAGCTTCCTTCACCTCTGCATTTCTAAAAAAAAGATTCCTTCACCCCTGAACATTAATGAAAATTCATGTACCACTACCCGATGTGTAATATAATTTTAATTCATTAGACACTGAGGGTGTTTGGGTAAGCCTTTTCAGACAGCTTATTGACACAAAAAGGTTGTATTTCAGTTGCGATAGTGGAGATGCTTATTTAAAATAGCTAATTGAGCTAAAAATCATATGCTAAAAACATATGATAACGGAACAATATAGAGTTTGGTATATACTCGATAATATTACATTACTATTTAAGACAATGCAAGGACATACCTCAGGAGGATACCATGAAAATCTTGTTAGACATTATTGCTAGAAGTAATGCTTCCGACAAAGAAGGGATTTAACTCATGACCTGCAATTAAGAGTTGCAGATTATTACACAGTAGTCATGGTTGCCCTTCGGGAATTGTTAAGGAAAGAAACCAAATTATCAGTTGGGTGAAAGATGCACGATTAAAGATTCTGACTACAAATAACCTACCGAAATTGCTAGCATTGAACGATCAGAAACTGGAGAAGCAACTTGTTGAACTGAGGGAGTTGTGTTCTGTGCCTTCTCTTGGTTGTTGTTGCCTGCTGGAATTCACAACTCAGCAGACTCGACAGTTGGCGCCACGTGATTGGGACAGTTCCATTAGGGTCTTCAGTAGCATGTGACTCATCTGCGTATACAACATGTGATATATCAGCAGAGTAGTCATTGGGTGGCATATCAATGGTGGTTGGCATCAATGTGTTATTGGACTTCACATGTGGTGACAAAATATAAATACAAAATGAGTACACAAATTTGGTTTGAATGGGAAATTTTACTAACGGGTCTGTTTGGATTTCGAAACCATTAAACACTTTTGATCATTCTTTTAAGGAATGGTCATTTCAGATCATAGTGAAACACATAATATATCACTTGGTGCCATTTTGTAACATAAATCACCAATTAATCACAAAATATACTTGACATTCTTTAATGTTCTTAAATATACTCATTGTAAATTTAAAAAGCAGAAGACCTACCAAATGTATTTCGACAAGGAAAAATAAAGTAGTACTTTTGGGTTAAAATTTATTTAAAGTTCTATGAATGACGTTTTCCCAAATCAGGACAGGGCGGCCATCTTTAGCTCCAAAAACATAGCCAACATTTTAAGATGATATATACTGAACTGTAGGGGGGTCATAGGCAATTATTGTTAGGTTGAAATATGTTAAAATAAGTTATTCATAGGTTCAGTCTTACCCAAACAAATACATATAGCAGGCTATCAGTCGGTTGTTGGCATCAAGTAAATCATCAATATCCATGTCTTCTGCTAGTACCCTGCAACAACAAAGAGTACAAATCAACTAACATGATACCAACTTTGTTTCCATGTTCAGATACAACCTTGGGTGTAATATACACATTATAGAGTCGACATGTGCATAATATGAGAATAACAGTATTACAATTATATAGGATGGAAAACTCAAAGAAAAGACATTCTTTGGGCAAATCATGAAACCATTGTAAAAATATTCATGTTATCTGTTAACTGAAATAGCTTAAACTCTAATACAAATTTTGTCAGATAATAAAGTTTAACAATGATATAGAAAATGCCATGCCCTTTTCCAATGAACAAATGCATATATCTTGTTCAAGGTTGGTTTACGGCGTTTAGAACAATGCAAAATACACATGAAACTTTTTTAATCGGGTTTTGCTCTCTTTTAATTGCGTTTCTGTTAACGGTTCTCGTTTTCGGATTTTGGTTTTCGGTTCAGCGTTGAATTTTATTCGGTTCGTGCGGGTTTTGCCCGTTATTATGATGATACGTTTAGCACATTGATTATGATTTAAAAAAGGAAGAATTGCATCCTATACTCATACTAAAACTTTAATAATTGCATATATACGCTAAAGACAAGTTTTCAAAGAATAATGTACAATGCAAGTAGAGCAAGCTTAAAATAAATTTCTGGTAATTATATTAATTGACAACAAAGTTAAAAACTATTGTTATCGCACATAGAACGCTAATTCTGATACCTATAATATAATGCGATTAATATAATATACAATCTAATCTAAGATCAATACTAATAACCTATATAATTTATTACAGATGGGTTTATAAGTTGGTTGTTTTTGGGGACGCTGGATTGTGTGCATAATGTATTAGTGTCAAAAATTCTATACCTGAAGAGTATGCTAACTTGGTTTTTGTTTTTCGTGTTCTATCTAATATATAATCATGAATTTAAATTTGTGAACAGGTGAGTCGCGAATTTAAATTCATTATCTTCACAAATGGGTAAAATTTCTATGTAAGTTATAATATTATTTGCATACTAAGTGCTTGATTAAATGCCTGAATAAAGATAAAAGGTTCTAACCGAAAATCACTTATAGTTTACAGCTTTATAGGATTTTGAATTTAAGCTATGATTGGAAATGGCTATTGGAAATGAAGGTATGTGATTATTCTCATGTGAAATAAGTTGTTGCTGAATGTTCTCTGTGCATGTGCTTTCTATTGTGGTACAACACATCGAAACAAACGAACTTTGTTTCACATTTACTTGTGGAGATATATTTCAATATGTTTACTCTATATCTATACTGTTGATATAAGAATCAGTTT